>CM035814.1:50799677-51027177 GCA_020458035.1 Magallana ariakensis | reverse complement strand
CCGTCGGTCAACCTGAAAAATTCCGAACTCTTGAAAACTCGAACTCTTGATACCTCGAAGTTTTTCCTTGGTCCCATGGACTTCGAGCTATCGAGAGTTACCTGTATAACAAAAGTGATAGAGTACCAAAAGTTCTTTCCAACAAAATCAAGAAAAAGGGGCTGGCCCCTTTAATTAGGGGCCAATAGACTCGTAAACTCTATTACAAATAACTTAAAAACGATAAAGATTTTGTAATGCATTATAGAAGCAAAGTTGTTGATCGTAACAATATCTATCAGAAAAAATCATTGCCACGCCCATTTATGACGTAATTAGGGATTTTTAGGGGCCAAAGTTCTCAAACTTTGACACAATATATCTAGAGAACGAGACATATTTTGTTAAGCATTTTAGAAGAGAAAATGCTTGTATTGATAATTTAAATCGATTCCACTAATCAAAACACAAATGGCTGTCCCCATTAAGGATCTACAGGGCTGGCCCCTAAAATATTCAATCATTTGTATCTCAAAAATGAACAACAATTTGAGATGGGTGTAAGAACAAAAAATGTTAGTATTATTGAGACCTTTCATATGAAATTAACAAAAAGGGGCTGGCCCCTTAAATTAGGGGCCAAGACACTCTTAAAGTCTTTTACACATAACTTAAAAACGATCAAGATTTTGTAATGCATTATAGATGCAAAGTTGTTGATCGTTTGTATAAGTTTGTAAAACTCATTGCCACACCCATTGATGACATAATTAGGGATAATAAGGAACTAAAATCTTAAATCTTAAATGTGCTGAATGTGAAAAAGCAAAACACTTTGTTAAGCATTGTAAAGGATATTGACAATCGTATACATTATCTGAAAGGAAGGGGTTGAGGGGGAATTCTGAAATTTCATTAATTTTGTAAATGTGTCGTTTAAGAAATTGAACGGAAGACCTACTCGTTACTCGTAACGAGATCGTATCTAGTTCCTTATTATTTTTATTCTTTTTTTTTCTTCCCATTTTTGTGCACGCGATTTCTCAAAAATGGCTTGGCCGATCTCCATCAAATTTTCAGATCTGATAGACATTGGTCTGAACCTGATAGCAAATTTTTTTCATTGATGACGTCACATCCGTTTCTGAGATTTTGAGATTTTTCCAATTTTTATATGGGTATTTTGTCTGCGGTCGTTCTCCTAAACTCTAAGAGATATTGAGCTAAAATTTTTACGGTTGGTAGAGGAAAGATTGAAGTTTTGCATGGTTGTTGTTTTATATGTCTAGCACTAAATGCGCCAAAGCTCGGTAGGGCTCGAAAATTGCAATTGAGATATCAAAAGCGCCTTGAATTTTCATGCTTTTCTTTGTTTTTCTTTTTTCTGGAAAATATTTTGTTAAAACATGTAACGCAAAAAAAGTTTATATTTACAAGATCTTTCGTTTGATATCAACAAAAAAAGGCTGGCCCTTAAAATTAGGGACTTAAAGGGCTCTAAAGTATTTTATATATAGCCCTTAACTGAGGGATATTGTGTAATAGGTTATATAAGCAAATATGTTTATCTTACAGTTATAGAACCTAACAATATAATGATTTTCTCATGTGTTACGTAATTAGGGATTTTTAGGGGTCAAAAGTCCAAAATTTTGATCACCCATATCTCAGAAAGAAAAAATCTTTTGAAATGCAGTATAGAAGGAAAGATGATCAAAATGATGTACTAAACAATATGCAACCTTCAAAATTTCGTTAAACGGCCCCTATAAGGAGATAAGGAATCGGCCCCTAAATCGTTCTTTCCAATATATCTCAAGAACGGTAACGAATTTCTAAACACTTGATGAACAAAATGTGTTTAGAATTAAAGGACCTTTCATTTGATATCAAGAAAAAGGGGCTAGCCCCTCAAATTAGGGGACCAGAGGGCTCTAAAAAAATTTATCTGTAGCCCTTTACTGATAGATATTTTGTGAAAGGTTATAGAAGCAAACATGGTTATCTCATAGTTATTTATCCAAGCAATGTAATGATTTTATCATGTGTTAATTAATTAGGGGTTTTTAGGGGCCAAAAGTCTAAAATTTTAATTACCCATATCTCAGAAAGGAAAAATATTTTGAAATGCAGTATAGAAGGAAAGATGATCAAAATGATGTACTAAACAATATGCAACCTTCAAAATTTCGTTAAACGGCCCTTATAAGGAGATAAGGGATCGGCCCCTGAAACGTTCTTTACCATATATCTCAAGAACGGTAACAAATTTCTAAACACTTGTTGAACAAAATGTGTTTAGAATTAAAGGACCTTTCATTTGATATCAAGAAAAAGGGGCTACCCCCTACAAATAGGGGACCAGAGGGCTCTAAAACATTTTATATGTAGCCCTTTACTTATAGATATTTCGTGAAAGGTTATAGAAGCAAACATGTTTATCTCATAGTTATTTATCCAAGCAATGAAATGATTTTATCATGTGTTAATTGATTAGGGGTTTTTAGGGGCCAAAAGTCTAGAATTTTAATTACCCATATCTCAGAAAGGAAAAACATTTTGAAATGCAGTATAGAAGGAAAGATGCTCAAAATGATGTACTAAACAATATGCAACCTTCAAAATTTCGTTTAACGGCCCCTATAAGGAGATAAGGGATCGGCCCCTAAAACGTTCTTTCCAATATATCTCAAGAACGGTAACAAATTTCTAAACATTTGTTGAACAAAATGTGTTTAGAATTAAAGGACCTTTCATTTGATATCAAGAAAAAGGGGCTGGCCCCTACAATTAGGGGACCAGAGGGCTCTAAAAAAAATTATATGTAGCCCTTTACTTAGACATATTTTGTGAAAGGTTATAGAAGCAAACATGTTTATCTCGTAGTTATTTATCCAAGCAATGAAATGATTTTATCATGTGTTACGTAATTGGGGGTTTTTAGGGGCCAAAAGTCCAAAATTTTGATCACCCATATCTCAGAAAGGAAAATTTTTTTGAAATGCAGTATAGAAGGAAAGATGATCAAAATGATGTACTTACCAATATGCAACCTTCAATATTTCGTTAAACGGCCCTATAATGAGAAAAGGGGTCGGCCCCTAAAACGTTCTTCGCCGTGTACATTAAAAACGGTAACGAATTTCTAAACACTTACGAAACAAAATGTGTTTAGAGTTAAATGAACTTTCATTTAATATCAAGAAAAAGGGGCTGGCCCCTCAAATTAGGGGACCAGAGAACCCTAAAGTCTTTTATCTGTAGCCGTTTACTGAGAGATAATTTGTGAGGGTTATAAAAGCAAAATAAGGTATAATACGTTTATATATCCTAAAAATATAATGATTTACTTATCTAATTAAGGGTTTTAGGGGCCAGAAGTAAAAAGTTTAATCGTTTCTATCTCAATTGGAAGAAATGCTAGTATTTAAAAAAGCAACGCAAAAGAACTTATAAAAAGCGATGCAGAAAAGCATAGGTACTCCACTCCTTTTTACAGATCATGTTTTCTTGTCGAAAATCAAAGTCGATGATGTCATATCACCTTCTTAAATTCAGACGGAAGACCTCCTCGTTGCTCGCAACGAGATCGTGTCTAGTTATTATTATTATTTTGGTGTATACATGAAAAATCATTTACAGATCTCTCAAAGCTATACTTGAGATACTTTTGGGTAATATACATGTATATTTCAATGTATTTATTATTTAGAGGATTGGATTGATTTCTAACAATACATCAAAAAAAAAAAAAAAAAATAGAACTGCATCCCCTTACACGCGTATACAAAAGACTCAGAATAAATCAGATGTACAATTGACTAAACATTAGATTTTTGGGAATTAAACCAAGTCAAGGAGCAACCACTCTATGCGACAAACAGAACCAAAAATAATAAATACTTAGTTAACGACTTAATTAAAATGTGAAACAAGATAAGCTAACAATTTAATCGTATTAATTAGAGTGATAATCCTTAAAGTAATAATGAACTTTTAAGAACTGTTTTTCCTTATTTCGCCGTATGTTTGGTGTAGCCCCACTTATATACACTGGCGTATAGTGAGACACGTATACCAAACCATATTTGTCCCACGTTAAGCAACCGAAGAATAGGGCCTACAGTTGTCTGGACTTATGCATGCTGCGCAGAATTCTCACCTAATACAGCTTGATAAACCTCTAAATCGGAGAATAGTTTTTATTATTAAATTCAACAAATTAATGTTATATATATTTATATGACATTTTCCTGTTGATATTGATCAAACATCAGACATTCTATATTTTTGCCTCGTGTATGGAATTAAAATGTGGACAAATTATAGGAAGTGACAACTGCGATGCAAATGTGAAATAAGGACCGTTGCTCTGTTGATAGAATACGTTTAGTTGTACTGTGTGTACTGTGTGTATAACAATGCTGTCCTATTGTAGTGTCATCGTCATCTTTATGTAACTGTTCAGAACCGTGTCCCCCTGGGACATACGGTCAGGGGTGCTACTATGTTTGTGATTGTTCTGATGAGGAATTCTGTGATCCAGTACTAGGTTGTACCAACATCGGTACGACTACATATATAACAACAGGTAAATAAGTTTAGAAAATTAATAACTTAAAAAAAATTGTATGGTTTATAAGGAATGTTACACAATAAAGGAATATCACGTTTGAACTGTTACAGTTATTACTGTCAAGAAATTATATATCATTTAATGAGTTCAACTTCTATATTATCATCATAATGAAATCATCAGGACTCGATTAGAAAAAAAGTAACGCGAGTGTCAAAGATTTTAATTGTGAGGGGTATGGTGTGCGTTGTTTGGTGTTTCAATTAACTACGTAATTTTTCAAAAGGCAAATATCATTGCTTTTCTACTACATAACAGATAAAAATGCTATGCAGAACCGAGTATGGACATTTATAATACGTGTCATTTGAAAGGGTTAAAAAACATAATTATACCACTATAAATCGAACATACTATGTTATCGTCAGAGTTTTCAACAGGAAGTTATGCGAATTTTATGTTTAGATGGGAAATGTACATATTAGAATTTATATAATACGAAGTGCAAAATACAAAATACAATATTTTTGTCTTGTCAACTATTAAACAAAATAAATTATGTTTTATGTATGCTATGCATTATACGAACCAATTTAAACATACTTTCGAAACAATACTAAAGTACATGGCTATATTATTTATATAATGTAGTAGATAAAAATACTGATCGGAGATCTGCTTGATTTAAAGCTACATATTTACTTTCTACTAGAAAGTAAAATGTTGATAGTATTTTGACAAGATGTTGAAAAGTAGTATCGAATCTAATTACACATGTGATATACAAGTGCTTAATAAATCACATTTTAAAGAAGAAATACAGTTAGTATGCTACTTATTAAACATTACAAGTACATAATAAATGTCTTGTCTTCTACCAGTTGTTAATTATAAATACAAAGTTGAATCAACAACTCATCTGGAAGGCAATACAATAGATGTGAAAAATACACCTTTGTTGAAGATTGACACAGACCAACTGACAATTTTGACAGTTGTCGGAATAACCACGGGTACTCTACTGTCAATTGGTGTTCTTTCCAATGTAGTTTGCTTCCTTTTTCTATGCAGGTACATGAAATTCAAACAAAAATGATAAGTTGTGGTTAGAAAAGTATTGTAACTAATGTAAATATAATGTATATAACTTTTTTCTTTTCATAAAATTGCAAATTTTTTATCAATTAAAGGTGTGTTTTCAGAAGCTTAATCACATTTTCTTGTTTCAAAATATTTTCAAGTTGATTAATTGTCATCGTAGTCAAGCGCTCTAAAATAATTCATTTATGACTGCAATACAAATGTATGATTGAGTATTTCAAGATGTTCTTTTATGCAGACGAAAATCAGGATCAATATCTCTTGGCAAAGGTATATATTTAAAAAAAAAAAAAAAATTCGTAAACCAGTAAAGTTATTTTAAAAGTATTATAACAAGACAAAGATATTAAACATATCGTTTTAGTCTAAAATTTAATAAAATGAACTTTTCGTATATACATTTATATACTTTTAACATGTTAATCCATTGAAGTAAACCAAGTTTCGAAATCAACTGAAGGGGTACTTGAACTGGGAACCAGTGACGAAAACATCGATGGTCATTCGTATCTCACGATCAGTGACAGATCAGTCAGATTGTATACAGCTGTCCATTATAACGAGGCGGAGGAGGGGAAAAGTATTCCGTCCTTATCAATACACAGTGAGAAAGAGGATCCAAGCATCGAAAGTAAAGCAAGACATTCCTTATCCCTCCATAGCAAAACAGAAGAGGATGCCAGCAGTAAAAGTGATACCAGTAAGATATCACTTGGTTATTTGATTCCTGTTGTGACGACAGTCGAGGAAACCAAGCGGAAAGTCAGCGATGTAGTAATTATGAAGACTTTCTAGAAATCAACAAATGTACAGAATTTTCTACGTAAACTATCCGAGTTTATATGGAGAATACCTTTTTCCATATTACACCCTGTATCAGCCCGAGACATCACTATCAGCCAGATGACCGGAGGCCTGATGACTGATATTTGTTGAGGATTAATGCAGGGTGTAATATGGGAAATTGTATGTGTTATTATATTTATTAAATACTTATAGTAATAACATATCTATAGTCTGTCACTTTTTGATGATTTAAATAAACATGCATGTCAATGAAATACATGTACATGTACAATTCAAATCGATAAAAGGGAAACAATCCAATATTTCTCTTTTAATACTTCATAAACAAAAACGACATAAACAAAAACGAACAGACTACCTCGCACAATTATTTAAAGCTGCTTGGTCCGATTTTCAATATATAAAATTTTGTGAAATCATTTATACGATGGTTATGCTAAGTATCTGTATAATAATAGACATTGCAGTCGTTTTCCCGGTCAATTGAGCCATATATTTCAATGAAAAAATGATTTGCAAATTTTTTTTTATAACAAAACAAACGACATAAAAAGGTTATCGCAATATTTCGTGAAAAAATGTATTAAAGGATAGACTGCACTTTACCGGTACGGCCGCCATTTTGTAGCTGGATCCGCGCGTGACCCGGAGCGGCGAAATAACTTAGCAACGTATACACAGTAATGGGCGCCGCCATTTTGTATTGCAAGCGGGGGCTTGGGGGCGGCAGCCCCCAATATATTTCAATATATTTTAAAATATAAATAAATAAACATACCTTAGTCTTCAAATAAATCCGTGCTGGAATTCAACTGATTTACCTGGTTGTTTGGGGTCAAAATGGCTAAAGGCTGTCTTTTTTGGCACTTGTAAACGCGTTTAATGAGTTCAAGGAAAGTAAGAAATTTATCGTTGGCTTCTTTCAAATATTTTTTTCTGATGCAGTATTCGATCAAATAGCTGTCGTAGTGTTGTTTTTGAGTTCCAGTTTTGGGGAGAGATTTTTTTACTGCATTCCAGGTAGATTCAATAAGATTGGTGCAAGCTCCCGTTTCCTTGTTTTTAAATTCTATGGAATGGTTGACGGTTAAGTGTTGGTAGCCTTCGGATTTCAATGAAGAGTATGCCTTCCAACAATCTGACAAAATGATTGTCCCAGGTTCAACAAATTTTTTGATGATCGGGATTAATGTATTTGCACTTCTGTCTTCTACAACTTCAAAAAAACACTTCTTTGATTCTCTTTCTATCCCCCCGAATACCCACACTCCGTCTACTCTCTTACCACGGTGGTACTTTCTTTTGCCGAATTTACTTTCGTCAATTTCGACGTGCTTTCCTGGTCCTCCGATTCTTTCACTGTCCTGTTTAAGAATGCATAGACACACCTCCCTGGCGAAATTTTTCCAATCTACTATGGTATGATCACTACCGATCTTAAGTTCTCTAGAAATGAAATCACCCGGTAGTTCATAAACCCAGTAATATGTCAATTTTACTGCCTGTTCCAATAGCAAATGACTGCCGAAAAACCACGATCCTTCTCGCACAGAAGTTTTCTTGTTGCAAAGCCTGCTGCTGCACCGCCACACAATACCGTCCTTACTGTAAGATTTATCTTCAACAAGTTTCACTGTTCCAACGTTACAAGAGTCACATATACCACTGAAGTTCCCCAGAAGTCCTAACTCCTGAAGCCAATCAATTAAAAATCGTCTTTCTCGACAAATTTCATACAAATCATCATAAACATAAGGCATGATACCTCACTCAGCTGATTCAATGTTTACATTTTCCGAACTGTCAAACTTTTCTATTTTACGTCACTTACCTCAACCAATCAATAACCTCCAATTAATCACGTGCTTAACAACGTCACGACTTTGGAATGTGTACGACAGAAACATAGCGAAAGGTTTGTTTTTAAAATGCTTTTGATTTTAATTAATTAACTTCGTTATTAAACGAAGTTTATTAACATAAAAAACGACGAGGAATTCAAAAAGGGTTAGTTTTTCATTTTATTGCCGTTTTAGCGAAATCCTCACGCTAAAGCGTGACTCTCTTATATAGGAAGAGCACGTGCTACTTCCATGTATTTTTTACGTACCGGTAAAGTGCATTTGTCACTCAAAATATATACTTGCAATGAAATAGTATTGAATGATTACGTAAAGAGTGAATATATTTACTGTGAGCCATTTTAGAGAATACAATGAAGTTAAGATTTGACAAATGTTGAAAAAATAAAATGAGTCAATTCGTTTCTTTAGTGGGCGATTTTAGTTTTGATACACATTCGCTTGAGAACTTTCCAGAACGGGGTAACTAAGAACGCGGATTGACTAATTGACGAAAAGTGTAGGACGAGTTCATCATGCATCACTGGCAGATACCTTGGATCGGACTTCTATTAGTACAAAAAGTTAATAAATAAAATGGAACAATTAATGCGATTTTAGTATTAATGGAAAGAACTTTCCAGAACGGGGTGCCCAGAAACGGGTTGACTAATTGACATCATGGCGGAAAGTGTAGGGCGAGTTAACCATTGGCCAGATACTTTGAATCTGACAACTTTGGTTTAAAATATGCATGCAAATGGATAATAATGCATAACTTAACGTGTTTTAATTTCCTACTTTTTTATACCACGACAGATTGGTTGTAAACCTTAGACATTAATTTGTAAACATTAATGAACAAATGATTGTATTCTACGTCTATAAGTTTAATGGGGACCCCCCCCCCCCCCCCCCATCCAGATTGTTTATCAAAACAGTCTTTTTTTCTTAAATTATTATTTGGAAGAGTAATACAAATTGTATTGAAAATTGACCAAAAGAACAAAATTTAGAGAGAAATGCACTAAATACCCATTCACTGATTTGAAATATATACAATAAAAAAGTTTATTTTTTCAGTCAGGTGCAACAAACAGGATTAAGGCCACGTACATGTTTATATTAACCATTTTAGTATAGATTTCTAACCCCTGCCCGCTCCTCTTAATGTCCAACAGTGCAGTTTGTTTTTATTTCAATTTTAAAGAACAAGATAAGGAAAAAATCGGACAAAGTATATACAAAAATGAACAAAAATATGGTTTAACATATTAAGCATTACCGGTATATGATAATAATGTGTAATGTGTTAATTCCCGCGCTTCCGCGGGGTCTCATCTAGTTGAATCTAAATATGGGTATTGTTCTGGAAAATCAAAAATAAACCTGTGTGCATGCATGTTGTTTACTATTATTTCTAAAGTTTGTTTTGTTTACAATCGATGCATAACATCCAGGTTGAATAGACCCAAACATTCCGGGGACGAAACCAAACGGTTCCCTTTCCAAACATTCCCGTGATGCATTTTGGTTTGTTTTTTGTATGCCCATAAAGAAATTATTTTTATTTACTTTGAATATTTCTAACTTTGAAAGGAGATCAATTATATAGGTGTAAATTGGCGAAAGTCTATAACTTTCTAAGATAATTGGTTTGTATGGGAAATTATTTGATACTGTAATAGCCAAAATATCGGACCATGCAGCTTTAACGTTATAATCCGGGGCCCCGACCCTTCCCAATCTACACATGACTCTGCAAACGTATATTTGATCTTTGTTTATGTCTTTTTTTCTCTTTTATACACTCACATTATCATCATCATAACATAATTATCATCATCATACATTATACATTTTGCGTCTACAAATAATCATCTAATTAGATATCGTCGAACCTAAATATCATTTCTATTGCAACCAGTCATTTTAAGAACAGTATTTTGCATACACAGATTATTTTTTAACATAAATAACAGGTTTTCTCTGTCATTTTCTCATTCTTAATCTACATTTCATCTTATACTTATCTATACTACTATATTAAAATAATAGACTCGAATTTTTCGGCTTTAATTCCGAAAAATCGGAGATGTACTGTCTTTTGTTTTATATATTTTAAACATCATTGGTACTTGAAGATTACCAATTTATTTTTATTTTTCCTCAATCAAGCTTTGCTAATTAATAATCAACACAAATTCCTTTAAAAAATCCGGAAATCACCTGGATTTTTTGGATTTTACAATCTTGCGCATGCGCATTACATTCACGCTTAATCACGGCAGGCTCTTTAGTTCATGTTTCCACAATATCACATTTGCATAGATAAACTCAGAAACGATAATACAAATACGTGTAAATTTTCATTGGAAATTTGCTTTATATTCTGTTCATCAAAGAAAATACGGGAGATAACTCTAACTCAGTGCATTTAATATGAAAAATCCCGAGAATTCCGACTGTCAACATGGTGTGAAAAAAAAGTTGGTGAAAAAGTGTTGAATTCTTCATTAATATGAAATAAATTTTCAGATGATAGGTATTTACAGCCTCAAAATGGTTTGTTATGAATAATTTGACTGTTATTTTTAATGCAGCTTCATTAATTTTCTCCAAAATCGTTTCGAAGCGATTCTGCAATTTTTTGCTACATTACGGGTATATGGGAGGCATTTTAACTGTGGTGAAGGCCTGTCCCGAGACACACTTAGATTATTCTAATTAAGCAGAGTGTACTGAAATTATTAATAACATTATTGTAGGCCTAAAGCTTGGTTATGTTAATGTCAACAATACGGTATGTCGATGTATCTATTTCGTAAATTTCCGATATCATATGCAATTCACGCACGGTCAAAGTCTAGTACATAATAAAGATAATAAAAGCTATTAGATTGTTTAAAAGCAGTGTTTTATCGCTTATTTCATTATAGAATCCAAATAAAAAAATAATTTTCAAAGTATTATTAAATTTTAGAAAGGAGCTGACTTTCTTCCAAATAGTCTTGATGATTTTTCAATCGTATAATACATGTTAAATGTTTTTTTTATCTTTACATATTTCACACAACGGGGGTACTTCTTTATTCCACCTTCTTACATTAACATTGCTGTTCAAAATAGCATGTTACAATTTGTAGTTAAATTCTGATATTCTTTTATCATTCTTATTCTTAATTTTATACATATATACATTTTTCCAAATATAACCTCCCGTAAAGTAAAACATCCTTTTCCATTTATTCTCTTGGATTGGTTTATGAAGTTTCGTATCAATAAATATAGAGTAGTAAATATTGCTTTTTACATTTCTTATTGAATCTACAACATTGTTTTTATACAAAAAATGTACATCTTTTCTAAAGTTAAGGATATTTGCATCTGAAATATAAGTAATGCCAATAACCCGAAAACCATTTTCCTATGAAGATGGGGTCTTGAAATGTTAATTTATTCTATTTATGACCCACGTCACATGCCATTTAACCTCAGGTGAGCTTTTCTGATCAAGATTTGTCCGTTGTCTGGCGTCGTTGTCGTTGGCGTTACTGTCGTCGTAAACTTTTCACATTTTCACCACTGGACCAATTTCAACCAAGCTTGGCACAAAGTATCATTGGGTGAAGGGAATTCCATTTTGTTCAAATGAAGAGCCATGCTCTCTTTAAAGAGGAGATAATACAGAACTATTGAAGATGAGCCAAAAAAGCTGAAACTTGTGTGGAAGCATCTTCAGGTAGTGTAGATTCAAGTTTGTTCAAATCATGGTCCCCGGGGATAGGATGGGGCCACAATGGGGTGATGATTTTTACACAGGAATATATAGAGAAAATCTTTGAAAAATCTTCTTCTCATAAACCATTTGGTTAGAAAAGCTCAAACCTGTTTGGAAACATCCTCATGTAGTGTAGATTCAAGTTTGTTTAGATCATGGTCCTCGGGGGTAGGATGGTGCCACAATGGGGGGGTGGGGTGGTGATTTTTACAAAGGAAATTACATTGAAAAAAATCTTTAAAATTCTTTTTCGCAAAAACAAACTGGCCAGACAAGCTGTAACTTGTGTGAAAGCATCCTCAGGTAGTGTAGATTCAAGTTTGTACAAATCATGGTCCCCAGGGGTAGGGTGGGCCACAATGAGGGAATGAATTTCAACAGGATTATATAGAGAAAAATCTTTTAAAATCTTCTCTAAAACCAGTTACCCAGAAAAGCTGTAACTTGTGGGAAGCATCGCCAGGTAGTAAGATTCAAGTTTGTTTAAATGATGAACCCCGGGGGTAGGGTTGAGCCACAATGGATGGTGGGGATGGGGTTGAATTTTTTACATAGGAATATATTTAGAGAAAAACCTCTAAAAATCTTCTGGAAAAGCATTCAGCCCAAAAAGCTGAAACCTGTATAAAAGCACAGGTTGTGCAGAGTAAAGTTTGATCAAATTACGGTTCCCTGAAAAAGGGTGGGACCACAAAAGGAGGCGGGTTTAATAGGAATAGACACAAAATCTCACAACAAAAGGGCTTGTATTTGAACATATACATATGTGGATAAAAATAGGAAGATTTCTTAACTTTTAGTGCAAGATCTAGTGTCTACTCTACTAAACTGTCAAGATAATTTGAATTAGATACTGTAATGCTGATTTGATCAGAGTTATGACTATTGTTGCTCAGGTGAGCGATGTGACCTCTGGGCCTCTTGTTTTAAAATATGGAGCCCCAAACAAAAATGATAATTTTCTTGAAATTGTTGCTTAAATTTGAAATGAAAATTGATTATTTGAAGACATCCTTCAAATATTTAGTTTTAACTATTATGTGATGATTTTTATACAGTATGAAGTTGAAAACATGTAGAGGAAAAGAGTAACATTTAAGTCAAAATTAAAACCTTGCCTTACTTTTGACTTCATATGCCAATACATAATGAACACAAGAGCATATATTAAGATTGTTACAAAATGATGGAGTAATCGAATTATAACGCATATAAAAAAGTTAATAGTAATGCCATCTTCCCAAAACTTTGCATACAAATAGACATAAATCTAATGTTTCATGAAAAAGTAAAAATGTTGGGGTCACATTTCAAAAAATAAAGTTATCCCGAATTTCTTATGATTTTAGATATTAATTTTTGGCTTTTAGCATCTTGATTTAATGAGCAAAATATGCACATATACAGATATACATATTATATCGTATGTTAATTAAAATATTAAAAATTCTTCAAATAAGTTTGTTAGAACATCATGAAGATATCACAATGCACAAACTATCTGGAAATAAGATTTGCGCGGAAAATTAGGAAGCTAAAGTTACAGTACTCTAAAACTATTTGAGTTATAAAAAAATGTACATTTTCCTCTAGGAAACCTTCTGTCACAAAATATAGTCCCTAACTAGAGACGAGCTCGTTGCAAGCAACGATTAGGTTTTCCCTCGTAGCTGCGTCATACTTGTGACGCATTACAAAAAATTGATAGCTGACCATCGTACAATATTAGATGTGTTAACACTGAAAAACAAAGTATTATATTTCTGTGACCGCGTAGATTTTACGGTGCTAGAGAATTCGTCTAGATCTGCATCGGTCGTGTGCAGTACGAACCGGGTGAGGGAATGTTGGCGTCAAGTGTATAAGGTAAAAGGTTGGGGCGCGCTGTGGGCCGTAAGTTAAAACGAAGGGTGGGTTTGCCGTATTCCCGAAGGTCCACCAGTATACAGTTCCAGAGAAATAAACAGGCAATTGATGCAGGATTCCACATTATTGGACGAGACTCAACGATGGCAACATTATAACAATTTAACAGACAGACATGTTACAAACAAGTCGGATATGGCCAGAAGTGGCCTCCGGACTCAAGACTCTGGGAGAGTCGGACGTGGCGGGGCTGGCCGCCGTATTCCAGACTGCGCATTGACAATTGTACATAACTATTTATAAGAATTTTAACAATGAGAATAAATTGCAATTAACAGGTAATGATATAAGTAAGCTGAGTGAAAGGTTCACAGATATAAAATAATTAAATAAACTCAATGAGTCTTTGATGTCCAAGAAATGAAAATCTGATAATTGCACAATGTTGTTTTAAGAGATTAACAGTCCTTGAGACATGACACTCTGTCTCTATAAAGTCTAATAAGTGTCAATCACTAAATAAACAAAAGTAACTATGTAAGAAATAAACTGTGAGAAAAAATTACGAAACAGATGTTGAATTTTACAAGTAAAGTAAAAAAAAAAATTATAATTGAACAGTGCATTTTGCACGATGATACTACATGTTTATAAGCAAATAGAGATCTTAACACGTTGTCTCTAGTTTGATTCGCCGCATTTTATTCACAGAGTAGGACTGTGGTTATGCCCGGTACGATGGTAAAAAGACCACTGGCAAACGTTTTACACGCATTTTTATCGAACGCAAGCGCCAATGAATCTATCAGTATATATGCGGAGATCCTGGAAATTTTACAAGGGGTTTTGAAGAATAATTTTGTATTTCGAGGAGGGGGGACATGCGCGGATCAGAAAATTTTTCCGGGGTGGGGGTTGAAAAGTCAGATGGTTATTTGAGTTTGCCAAGGGATGTCCGAGGCATATTTGGTAAGTTTATAATGTACACGTAATTGAAAGAAATTTCGCTGGGGGGGGGGGGGGGTCTGGAACCCTTCCCCTTCTAGATCCGCGCACGGAGAAGACCGATGCCGGTAATTTTACTGTTATTTTAACCATTTTTATTTAATTATTCATGTTCATAATTATCAGAAAACCAATATTACCTTTCAAAGCAGTTAAAACTTAAAACTTAAGATACGAACCATTTAGTCTCGGTGAGTATTGCGTCCGCGTACGAAAATAATGGCAATTTTCAAGAAATTCGGATGGACGATCTGTGTCCTAGGTCGTCCATCCGATTCTTTTTCTGACTAAAAGCTACAGACCTGCAGTTAAAGATTTTCAAACTCTTATTGATTATGTCAATTTGTTTGTCTCAAAGAATCAATAAAGTTTTACCTTAAAAAAAAGAAAGAAATCGGGCACAATTTTCAATGTTAGCATTTTACAATTTTATGGTCTAATAAAATTTCAAGAAACAACTCTTCATTGCTTTATCCGAAATATTGCATGAAAAAAATTTACATCGCATTTTTTAAATTACAAAAGGATATTCAAAATGAACTTGGATTAACCGCTAACAAACAGGCATAAAGAGAGACTGAGAACCAATTCCTTCTCTTTTTTTTTTTACATCAAAAGAAATTCAAAAATAAATCAAAATATATATTTTTTCTTTGTATGCGTTAATGAAAATGTAGATCAGCAAGGGGTTCGTTTTCGTGCAAGCACCTACATAACAGATTGTTACACGGGTCTACAACGATGACAAATATCGAAAAGGCAATATTGTGGGTAAAGGATGAATGTGTAGTTGGTTGTTTAAGTTTATTTTTGATACATGTAATAATATTTATCTGGATCGGTTATGTTTGTTAGTTTGTTTTGATTATTAAAGAGGGGAATAAAGAAATGAGTAATTTCCAAGCACGTAGCATCGTTTTTGAAAGTGGGGGGGGGGGGGGGGGGCAAACTCATCCAACAAATCTTGACAAGCAAAAAAAGAAAAAAAATTGAATTTTCCAAAATTTTCAAAATTTCACTCATAATTTCATGATTTTCATACCATTTTTTTTACATGCTACTAAAATGGGGTTGGGGGGGGGCAACTCCATGATAATTCAATTTTTTAATGTAAATTTTATAAAAATAGTTGCTTCGAGAAAAAGTGGGGAGAGGACATCTTTATGTCATATAACATGTGAAACTGATTTCATTCCACCCACAAGCTTGAAATAATGAAATAATTTTAATGAAAACAATATAAATAGACGTCATAAATCCCATATCAAACGCCATATAACCACTTGATTCTGCGCGTCTTTTTAATGAATTTATAAACAACGGCAAATTCTAAAATGTATTTTTAAAGGTAATGTTAGCTGCAAGTCTGTAGACCTTGTATGAAAAATTTCGGATGGTAGTCAATTTTTCCGGGATACAGACAGAGCGGTACATATATGCAGCTAAGGTAACTAAGAATGATCCCAATAAAATACTTTGTTGAGTAACGCAAGCTTTTAAGAAAGCAATACTTACATTTGTTTAAAATATAACACCCAAATACTTCGTCTTACATTCGCTATTTGTAGAACAAGCAGAACCAGTATCAGTCTGACCGGCCTCATCATATACATTGTTGGAATTTTATTGTCCTAGCATTGCAATGCTCTGCATGTACACAATTTCTTTTAAAATTTAAACACTTAAAGTGTTCATCTATATGGCTACACATAACGTACACACGTGATTCAAAATAACCCAGACGGAAAACGGTAAAGAATTCAGTCATTGAGTCTACGTTTTATAGAACTTGTAAGAAAACACAATGCGGGTCTGAATGTTTGTTGATATGTCAATCTATCAATATACAGTTTGTTAATTATTTTCGATTGCTAAGGCTACAGCGTATTTGATGAACAATGAACAACATTTTTTCCATGCCACTTTTTTCCATGGAAGATAGCGAATACAAGTATAAAGCATTTATAAAATTTATTTAATTACCTCTTTAGAATTGTGTATGGAATAAATAATTTATAAGTTGCTGCTGAAGGTTGTTTGGTATTTTCGTTTGTAGATGCTTTGCAAGTAAAAAACCTGAAACGCAGGGGAAATCATAATTAATATCCCTAATAACCGTAACTTAAAACTAGCGGCTTTGGATTCAAATATTATCGTATACGAATATTAAGTTCACTTTTTAAAATCATCTCCACGATGATAATTATATTATATCCATTGCAAATCAGTATTTTTTTTTTTTTTTGCTTTAAAAGAATTGTTCTATCGGGAGCAATCCCGCGTTCGTTTAAATTGTCATGTCAGTAATACACATTGTGCTTTATATGACGGCCGTATATACGTATTGTAGAAAAGTTGAGTTTAATTACCATGCATTGGAACCATTTTATTAACACATCTCCCAGTACTGAAACAGTTCAAAATGTCTCTGTTACAGTAACACAGTGGGGTGTTAATCGTGTACGTCCAGCTCTACAAGCACATGCACTGTCGTCTAGGCGACGGCCTGAATACAGCTAGCGACTCTCCTATCGATCGGTTACCTGAGTCTCGTAATGCATCTAAATATAGACAGGGGCACAGTTATGAAACAAACAACAAAAATAAGGTCAAAGAGGTTTATCTATATGAAATGAAAATGTACATATGTATAAAAACATTTGGGAATTTTATGTGGAATTATTTTTGCGCGCTACATGTATCAGTTAGTGCATTACAAGAAGCCCTTTCATAACCTCATAAACGTGCGCACCCCCACAAAAATGGACCGAACTGACAACAATTGTTTCTGCAAATACTGACTATAAATTACGAAAACATTAAATTGAATACTATAGAAGGATTCAAAATTAATTTCTTTACAACTTTGCTTCAATAATGCATTAGAAATATTTATTCCTTTTTAAGTTATTGACAAGAAACTTTGGACGCCTCTAACTCCCTAATTATAAGGGCCAGCCCCTTTTTTGGTATACCGAATGAAAGGTCTGGGTAAGACCAAGAACTTTTAAAATACATGTTATAACAAATTTTTATCAGGTAGAAAACTAACACGGAAAATACGCGAATTTTTTTGATTTTTTTTCTTACCTTTGTTTCAACATCTATACCACCCCTTTTATTTGCATTTAAATAATAAATAAAATATATCTCGCACAAATTCAATGTATTAGCTTCCAAACCAGCCCATCTTTGAGACTCTGCCAGTCATCGTTAAAGCTAAACCCCCTGGACAAAAGAAGTCGTTAAATTTTACTAAAAGGGGAATAACTCAAAACCGGATAGGAATTTTCCTCAACTAAAATATGCAAAGACAACATCACGCGGCATGTTATCAGTCCTGAAAATTTCAAAACAATCGGTGAACTAACGAGCGAAATATTAAGGATCAAAGTTGGCGTCTAGAAGAAAAAAAAAAATAATAAGAAATTTGAAAATTTTTCAGAATAATAGTAAGGTTTTCCGCTGAGAGCGGAAAACCTTAATTAAACTACGTTAATATGTAATTTTCTTTAAACTATTTTATTTAATAAAGTTTATTTGGCATTGTAAAATATAAATATAACAGAAGAATTAATATATGATGCATAACTTTCAGACTAGAGGTGACCCAAAATGGCTACCCAAAACCTGACGAGCGAAACTCTGTAACATATTTTGAGTTGAACAATAAAATTTTTGTCTATACATTTTAACAGCTTTCTTAAGCATTATATATTCACACAGGATATTATTCTTTTTAATCAGTTCGTTTAAAAAGTACGTAATATCATACAATTTCCCTGCCTCGTTATAAATGTCTTACATATAAAATATCACTCCGTATCCATTTGTTCAAAAAAAGGTTTTGAATCACATTGAAAAAGTTTATTATTCAGTATAAATTGGCTTAAGGTAAGGTTTGCGGCTTGCATTTTTTAGGAATTGTACCAAAGCTACATACCATTTTGTTCACTATACTAAAGTCTTTTTTCTCACGAAATTCAAATGATTTTGCCGGACCCGTTTTATAACTACAAAAGGTCAAAGTTCATGATTTCAAATTTTCATGTTGATGAAATGTAATTTCGTGAAAAAATATACATTTTATATGGGACTATTATGGGGGTTATTTATGCTTAAAATGTTCGAAAATAATGTCACTATTTATATCATGATTCATTTTTTAAATTTCTGATGAACTTTTTTTAAAAAATGAATAAAATGCAACAAAAGTCTTAATTTTGGACTACTATTTAATAAACGAAAACATCTTATTTAAAACCTTTCCAAGTCCACCGATTTCAGGAAAAACGTATCTTAGTATATGTGTAATCTGGTGTTTCTAAAACACTATTCAAAACTATATGATGCGGACTTCGTTTTAGCGGAAATTGATAAAATGCTTGTGTTCTGTTACTTTTTCAATGAAACTACAAAACCCCGGGAAATAACAAAAACCTTACACCAATTATGACGTCATATAAATTTTGACGTCATAGCTGAAATAAAGGGTAGTTGGTGCTACGTCACAATGAAAATCTGTGAGTTATCTCCCTGTAACCGCAAACCTTACCTTAAGAACTCATCTATCGTAAAGTTACCAATCAATATTGTATACGTCGTTTCTTATTACCGCATTTCAACTAAACACGAAGACAATTATAGTCATTGATCATAACCTATACTCGGAAATGAAAGGAAAACATCAGAACAGATTCATAATCGATTGATCTAATGTTTCATCAATACCATATTTTTATTTTTGTTTTCTACTTATTTTGATTATGAAGACATATTTTGTTTCATAGATTTTATATGTGTAAAATCAAGGTTTTTGTTTTTTGTTCCTGTAAAAATAGCAATATTTATCGAACTATTGATTTTAGTCATATAAATAAACACATATCATACACATTGTCAATAATTACAACTTGATAAAGTAAACCTCTTCACCATGTTTAAGAACGAAAAAATACATTGGTTCGCTTATCTTAGCAATGAAATTATATTAACCAGTAGTTTGTCTGAAAAAAAGGAAGAAAAAGCAATTTTTCAATGATTTGCCTGATGGAAATTTCATTATTTTGCATATTATTTGCCTTGGGGATACTTGTGTTGTATAGTGCCTTTTCCCCTTAGCCATATTTCTCCCAGAAAAAATGGTTTATATCAGTTTTCGATCCGGATAAATGACTGTATTGTAGATTTTTCCTCTGGGAAAGCTGACTTTATCGTGGAATTTCCCCCTTTTTATAGCCAGATTACTCCCATAGAAAGCCCGGGAATAGAGACCATAATATAGCAAGTTTTCCGGAGGAAAGGCTACTTTGGGGGGAACTGCTACATGCATACAACCCCGGTACAAAAGAAATAGATCTAGCTTTATTTAAGGAATAAGGACTCATTCGTTGAAGATTATGAGGTGTAATTTTGGTCTGGGCGTGATCTAATCCAATAAAGTCCGATTTGATCATGCCCCGATCGAAAATATCATCTCATAATATTTAAAGAATGATTCATTGTTTAAATTTATATATTATTCAGCAATTGATTAAATATTTGAATATAATTAAGCAAACCCCACTTGCGCCCCAATTATACGTAATTTGAAGTTATTTGACTATAGTACAAAATCGACACGTAGTGTTATCACAGACAAAGACACTGAATAATGTAAATATTTAAGATTGAATCGTGTTTTTTAACAGTTTTCTCTCAGAGACTAAGGCCCCCTCGATCAACTTCCACTAGAAATCTGATTATTCAAGTACACATCATTTTTAGGCATATGGATAGTTGTCTTTCTGTAAAATTATTACCGAAACTTAAAATAATAGGAAAACTGAAAAAAAAGTTTTAGGCAGGGTTTTAAAATGCGGAAATTAATTCAACTATGCATGTATACATAAACTAATACAGTAAAACACGCTTATAACGAACACGCTTATAATAAATTGACGCTTACAGCGAAGTGAATTTCATTCCCCGTGACTTTACTACATGTTGTAAACTTGACGGATATAACAAATTACGCTTATAACGAAGAAAAATTGCCCGTCCCAGGGACTTCGTTATAATCGTGTTTTACTGTACAATGTAGTTTCAAGCTTTATGCGATCATTTGAAATACTTTAATCATATACACGTATTTCTTCAATGTATATTCCTGATTATGTGAAGGAATGATATCTAATAAAACCTTAAAATTTGAAGAGGCCCATGGGCCACATCGCTCACCTGAGAAACAATAGGTATGATAAAATCGGCTTCTTTGAGTCATAATACAAAATATATGGAAGATGTAGTTCAATACATGTGGACCCTGTATAAATAAAAACCAATTTTCCCCTGGATAGTCTTATGTTTATAATAAAGTCAAAACGATCAATTGTTAAGATCAATATATGGGATATACATGTAAACATACATAACTCTGAACCCCTCGTGAGGCATAAAAATCGTCCAAGGGTTAAAGTCTAAATAATTTTAAAGAATCAGCAATATATCAAAACGCTCGTATATCAGTAAAACCATATTATAACATTTCAGTTTTTGTGAATAATTAAAACGTCTTCCCTTTGTAAAATTTGATCTCGAATGTGACCCTACTCTACTCCTCAAGATTTTGTTTGAACGAATTTGAATCTACATTATCTAACTTAAAGGTTGCTTTCACTAAAGTTACAGCTTTTTTTGTCAAATGGTTTTTAGAAGATTTTTTAAAAAAGTCTCTTTATATTCCTTTGTATATTCCTTTCTTTTGTCCCCCCCCCATTGTTCGACCCCCATTGTGGCCCCCACCCTACCCCCGCGGGTCATGATTTCACAACATCTAACACTACCTGAGGATGCTTCCACGTAAGTTTCAGCTTTCCTGGACAAATGGTAATTGAGAAGTTTTTTGAAAATATTTCAATAACTTTCAATAATTCTTAATTATATCCTTTTAAATAAGGGCCTTAAATAATGGTCCTTAATTTTCACAACTGTAAGTTCACTTTGCCTAAGGGTGCTTTGTGTCAAGTTTGGTTGAAATTGTCTCAGTGGTTCTGGAGAAGATGTTGAAAATGTGAAAAGTTTACAACAGACGGACGACAGACAAAATGTGATCAGAAAAGCCTATTTGAGCTTTCAGCTCAGGTGAGCTGATGTTTACACCAACGATTCATTTTTCCTCTATTTTTCAAGGAAATCGAATGCAACTTTAACGGGCCTCAACTGACAAAACTGAAATTTACGCGATATGTCGACGTATCCTTTATCTTTTAAAAACAGCTTAACATGCAATGTTTAGCTCACTGAATGTTAAATGTAATAACAAGTAGCTATAATAAACAGCAAGCAATGATATCGTTCATTTATATTGTTTTATGTTTTCTGACATAAAGCTACATCGACAGCACGGACTCTGTGGACTTGTAAGGACTGATCCCAGCATTCCAAGTAGTTGCAGTTACCATAGTAACCTTCAAATATACTGGCACTGTACCAGTTATCGGCTAAACTTTAACGATTTCTTTTCGTATTTCCTTATTTCTTGATATTTTTTTAAAAAAACTTGACATACTTAAAATGGTGAACTCCTTGTTTATGCAGCTTAGGTTAGATCATTATTGAGAACCCAAAACATTTTGTTTGTGTGCTTTTTAGCACGCCCCGAATTTGCCGAGTTTTAACGAGTTACTGTACCAGTTATCGGCTTCGCGATAATAACATAGTAAAATCCCTGTACATGTTGATTTGATATTCAACAAAATGTATTTTGAATTATGTCCCTTTTGGGGTCAGACTAAAGGTCGTAGGGGTTATGAAACATAAACAAAACTCATTAAATAATTCGTTTGTTATCATACGGTAATACGCAAAATCGTAGACTATTCATTGCATTATATTGTGCAACCAGGCGTTGAACTGCGCTTTGAATTTCTCAGAATTTAGTGAATTCCTTTTGTTTCTATTTGTAATATGTAGTGATTTATATGTCAAATCAAAGAAGGGATATGATAATGTATCACAAAGGGATTATATTCTAATTTTAACTTATTACGTCACTTCCCCCACTGCTGAAAGTGCAAAGATGTAAATCAGCAGTAAACAACGATCGTTTAAGCTCATGTTTAAAACACATTCAAGAAAGTTTTCAAGCAAATTTACTTTTCTTTTTTCAAAACAGAGGGCTGGATTAAAAAAATCTCGGATAGTCGCGTGCTATAAACCCGTACTCTCAGTTTAGCCGATAACTGGTCTTAGCCGATAACTGGTACAGTACCAGTATGGTAAACTAACTATTCCTTTAATTTTGTGTAACATCATGATCTACAATAACAATAATTTATAAACTTTAAAATTTTACTAATTATATACGGATAATTGATACATGTACAATAATTCATAGAGATAAATCTAAATATTATCTGTGAAATGGTGATTCAAACGCTCTGTGCTACATGTAGCTACATGTACACATGTACATTCATACTCGCAAGAATCACAAAAAACCCTCCAAAAACCAAAGCAACAAAAAAATTTAACTCCTCCCATAAAATGAAAACAACAACAACATAAACAACAAAGAAAAAAAAAGAATAAAAAGAAAACGAAAAAAAACCAAGTATTCCTTTTAAAGGAATGATCGGCATGTTGGCTATTATCTTTGGTCAGCTTTGTTAATGTAATTCGAAAGGATTCCGCTACATGTTTTGTTGATTTCCAATATAATTAACATTTATTGAAAAAAAGATAAGATTGCATGTAAACGAAAATTGTCTATCAAATGTTGATATAGGAAACTATTTGGCAAACTTAAAGGAGATGTATTCAACTTTGTTTGAAGATAACCAAACTACTACATTCAATTACCGTATCTTGTAACTTCTAAATTGTAATTTATCCAAAACCTAACTTTAACAGCTTATCTTTTATTTACAATCCAAATATCATGTTTATCCCCGGACAAATGGAGTATGAGTCTGTTTGGGTACGAGTCAGTTTGGGTACGACTTCATTTTACTCCGTTCCGAAATAGAAAGGCATGAATATGCTTTACTTTTAGTAGGCGATTTGTACTTCCGATAAATATTCTTACGCATATGTGAAGACAAACGTGATAAGAATCAGTTTGTATGTAACTGTATAAATGTTTTAATTTCAAGGCATACGGATAAGAGTAACGTTTATTTAGTATTTTACGTGTAATTAAAGATTTAAATGAGGCTGTCATTGCAAAGAAAATAAAGTAGTGCAAGGCGCAATGCGTGCGCAAATAGTAAAATTTGCCGGATGCCTCATATGGATCACAAAAACCCCAAAAAACAACAGCATTTCATTGTTTAAAATAAGGAAGTCCTAGCTAACTGGGTATAGTCCACTAATGCATTTTGCATAGGCAGTAATGTTAACGTTCGGGCTCATAGCTCCGGCCCTAATTTTCGTTCAGCAACGAGGGACCTCTTGAATAAAAGCTCATCAAATCGTCTCTCTTCTGTTAAAATTTCGTGGTGTGAAGTCAGATTTGTTTTCCGGCAAAATGCGTCTGTATTGAAATCTCTGAAAATGAAAGTAAAAGTAGGGAATTTCACAGTTTTGGAAAGGGTGTACATCAAACAATTTTAATTCTTTCCTTCAAATGATAATTTAATTTTGACACTTGCTTTGAAAATTGCAAATCCTCTTTTCTGACATGTGTCAGGCATTCTGATTTAAAATGTCCCAATAAATGTATATACACTCTGCAAGAATAGGAACTATTTTGCTTAAAGGCACTACTTTGTTGTCCTACCGATTCTAAAAATAGTTAAAGGGATATACCCAACTACAACATTCACATTACAATATTATTATACGTAAACCCTAATATAATTTAAGCAACTGAACTTTTAGAAATTTTGCTCTGGATTTGGTGCATTTGGTTCGAGTCGATGCCTCACTCACAAGAACGTCGTTTCAAGCTTAGCGCATTGATAAACATGTAAACAATGTCATTATGTCTAACGTTAAACACCCAAACAACACACATGTCGAACATACAGAACGATATGCTTGCGACTCAAGATTTCGAACATACAAGATATTTTAAAGCTGCTTGGTCCGACTTTTTTAGTTAATACAGTATTAAATTATTTTCCATACAAACCAATTATCTTAGAAATGATGACTGCACTTAGCGTCGGGTTTTGGGCCCTTTCGGTCGCTTCTGTTGCGTTTATTTTTTAACCTAATATCACTTTTGTTTAATTTTTTAAAGAGTGTAGTCAATTTCAAACATGAATTAAGATTTTAAACTGTGATACAATAAACTCATTCTATGTTTTTCTCCTTATAACTTTCGAAAAAAGGAGAATTTTCGCTTATCTGCCCTTGATCAAACATAAGATTGATATTAATATGCATGAGAGGTGGAGCTGACATTATCAGAATGGTACTAAAATTAGACTAGCATGAATAACAATGCTATGTATAAAAATTTATGTGATCACTCTTTCATCATAACCCTATCTATTCTATATGGTACAAGTATACTATTTACTATGGTTTCAACTATAAGATCACGCCCATGTAAGTACAGAAGACTTTGAATCAATGCTTGACACCTTAACGTGTTCGAAAACATTGTCCTAGTTAGCACATAACATGCTACCTTACACGAAACGTGATAGAATTTTGTATTCACAAAGTTACCTGAGGTGAGGAATCACGTGGTGAATTATAATATTCAACATGCATCAGCCCTTGGTACAACAGGGAAAGCGAAAGTAAGAAGAAGCAGTTTTTTCTCATTTAAACCATGAGCGCATGTTTGTCTACTAATCTCCTTTTGACATAACTTTGATAATGCAAATATACAACTACTGTTAAACGGAGAACAATAGACAAACATGCGCTGACTATGTATGAAGTCAGTATAAAAGTGGGCGTCCTCATTTTCGTATGGAGATTCAAGAAATCGTGATGACCCCTGCCTATGAAAACAAATTCGTACTTGTTAACAACATACTTTTATTTAACGCAATTACGTAAAGTTGCAGTTTAGATGTTGACCATTTCTGCTATTGAAAGAAAAAATCTTCGTTTAAAAGTTTATTTTCTCGCAAATATCGCATGTCCTTAAGTGCAGTCATCCTTTATGGACTTTCTCCTACATGTATTTACACCAGCAGAATCGGTTTCTTTTCAAAGTTAGAAATATTCAAAGTAAAAAAAGATAATTCTTTATGGACAAACGAAAAAACAAACCAAAATGCATAATGGGAATGTTTAGAAAAGGGAACCGTTTTGTTTCGTCCCCCGAAAGATTGGGTTACACAACCTGCATGTTATGCATTGATTGTAAACAAATCGAACTTCAGAAATATTAGCGAACAAAATGTACACATGTTTATTTTTAATTTGCCTGAACATTATGACCACTATTTATAGCGATGTCAAAGTCGTAGTACAACCATACCGGTCTCGTCGTCAGGGGCAAATTTTAACATGAGGCGAAATAACCCGATACCTTTTAATGTCGTTTGCATTAGGTAACAAATTTTGTACATAATTTTTTCATTGATATTTTGGCTAAATTGACCGGAAAACTACGGCAATGTCTATTATTATACACATACTTAGCATAATTTATGTTAAGTCAAAGACAGTCTCAGTGTTTTCCCCAGGCCGTTTTTGCATAGCGGTACCGCCATGCATTGAAGATCCCCCGCCATGCATCACACAGTGCCGCCATGCTTCCCGCTATGCATACTTCTTATAAAGCAAAAAATCTTTTTCCAATTATTTCACATCTTTTAAAACAGTGATAAGTAGATGTAAAATTGTCGTTATTCCGTTCAGTCTTTATAAAAACTCTTGCACCCGCAGAAAGCGTCGCTAACTTCGACATCGATCTCAGCAAGGGGGCACACGTGGTTAACGGTTAAAGGACTTGGCTTATGATTGAGATATATTGAAACTGGGTTTATTAATTGGTAATAAATGCATAAATAGAGACGTGATTACTTCTTGTTTTAATATAATGTGCCTTTTTCGACACCTCCGCCATTATCGAATGTTGTGGATTTTCCAAGATCTTAAAATATCACAAAGTTTACTCGATGGTGTTAGCTTGGTTGCGATATGCTTGAACTGTTTATTTGCCGTAAAAATATTGTAAACTTGAGCAAATGTGCTGAATAAAGAAAAAAATACAGTTAATTGCAAGTAATACACGGAAGCGATGTGACATGACTATAGACATCGTATAGAATGCCTCTGAAAATGATTGTGTGCACATGTACAGGGACTGACTGCAAAGTTATAGTGCAGTAATTGATTTTAATTAAATTTAAATAATCAAAATATCACAGAAACTTTCATATAAACCCCAAATTTAAACAAAAATATCAACTGTCCAGAATAAGTTGAAGCAAGTTTGCTGTAATTGCATGGTTGTGCCTGTTACTTGTTACCCCCCCCCCCCCCAAACAACAACAACCAACCAAAAAGTAATCTCTTCTATGTAAAAGGGTAAAAGGAAAAAGCATAAAACAGAAGGTGTTAGAACTGCCTTATGTATCTTTATTTCTTGTAAAAGCTTGTGAAGGTCCATCGTCGGAACCCACGGGTTTTCTATCCGTTACACTGCTTTCAACCGTTGAAAGCAGTGTAACGGATAGAAAACCCGTGGGTTCCGACGATGGTGAAGGTCAGCCTCTTGAAAAAATTGATTTTAAAAAAAATTGCTATTAGTTTTGCTATAAAAATAGCCAGAAAAATTATGGATAAATATATGAATTACAAATAAAATGAAATAATACTTGTTGATGTAGCTTTCATGAGAATGCATCAATTATAGTACATAACATAATTATGTAGTACATTTCATCAAATGGTTATATTATTATTACACGCAGTGATTTCGTACTGGCTGGGGCGCTGTTACGTTGCACCGTGCACCAACTCTGCCAAACTTCCCCCCATGCATCAAAAAATTTTCTGGGGAAAACAATGATAACTATCGTTTAAATAAATCGTACATAAAATTTGACCAAGCAGCTTTAATAAAGCCATACTGCACAGCCTTACATATATACACGTTATTCAAATGCATAATAGATTGAATATTTTCTGAACGTTATTCAAATGCATAATAGATTGAATATTTACTAAATCGTGAAATTAATTTCATCTGTGAATTAAACAAATTAATTGCAATATAAATCAAGAGAATTTTCCTGTTGAAATCATAAATCTATAGTTTAGCCATACAATAGGAAGTGACAAATGCGATGCAAATGTGAATTAAATAAGGACTGTTGATAGTTAGAATACAAATCATTATATACAATTCCAACAGCGATGGCGTGTTGTATTGTTACTGTACTCCTAATGGTATTTGTATGCTATAGTGATGGAGGGTGCCATGTTAATGACTGGTAGGTGTTTGTTTGAACGTATTCTACTTTCTATTTGTATGCATAAGTATTATATATGTCTATTCCTGAATTCAAAGGTATTTTGCCTTCTGGTAGGTATGCAGTTTTTATGTTGGCTTAACCCACGAAAATAAAAAAAAAATCAGTGCGCATAATACATATTGATTTCATGCAAGTTCATCAATAACACTTAAAATAAATATTTTCTGAACTTGTTATATTTAATGTTTGAAAAACATCGATGTCCATTCTAAAGTTCTTCACGTTACAATTGAAACATAAGGTATATATTATATCGTTGTTATTATTATAAGTTTTATTTGATATGAAACATGTATATGACCAAGGTTGTATATAAGAAGGAAAGCTTGTTTCTTTAGTTCTAAAAAGCTTCTACAAAGCTAATATGATACAATTTAAACAAAAATAATTACATGAATTCAAAACAATCTTATAATAGCTAATATTTTCCTACCAGGCCTCACTCATGTCAAGCCAACTATAGAATAGGATCTCAGAGATGTGAACGTAAGGTTTATTTTATAACAAGATTGATTACACACAAAACTGTACGTACTATAAGTATAATTCTGTAAATATGTATTCACGACACATTTCAGCGTGTGAGTCGGGTAGTTATGGCTGTAATTGTTCAGAACCGTGTCCCAATGGTTATTATGGTCAGGGGTGTTACCATGTCTGTGGTTGTTCAGATAAACAATTCTGTGATCCAATAGTAGGATGTACCAACATCAGTAGGACTACAGATACACCAACAGGTAATCAATCTTAGACACATTTTACATATAAGGTACTGCACATTTAAATTGCTTATGGGTGAAATGTTACTTTTGAAAGAATAAAATCATTGTAAAACAGTTTGCATTCTTCTGTAGATAAAGTTGAATATACTTCATATATTAGAAGTAATACCAGAGATGTGACAAGCACTTCTTCTTTGAAGAGTGATAAAGACCAACTGACAATTTTGATTATTGTCGGAATAACCACTGGCACTTTACTGTCGATAGGTGTTATTTCCAATGTACTTTGCTTCTGTTTTCTATGCAGGTAATCAAAACAAAATAAACATGAATAGCCGGGTACAAGTAATGTTATTAATGAGAATACTGAACAAAGATGTGTTTTCAAAAGTCACAATTATTGCTGCAAATATAATTTTACCTTGATCACTCGTAATCTAAGTGTCTCAATTCAATATCATTCAATATTGACAATGCAATATGAAAAATGCACAATGTTGGTTTTTTTTTTCTGCAGACGAAAATCAGACTCGTTTTCTCTTGAAAAAGGTATGAAACTCAGTTTGATTTTTTTTCATAACACATTAACTCTATTGAGTATATTATTTTAAGAAAATACGACACCGGTGCACAAAGACATTGTTTAGTTTAATTAATCAAAATTGTTTTTATGCATTTAAGATATATTTGTTGATAATTATATGACTGTCAACCTAGATGCAAAATCAACCGATGAAGTACTTGAACTTGGAACCAATGAAGAGAACATCGATGTTTATTCGTATCTCACTATCAGTGACAGATCAGTCAGATTATATGCAGCTGTCCATTATGACGAGGCGGAGGAGGGGAAAAGTAGTCCTTCCTTATCACTACACAGTGAAAAAGAGGATCCAAGCATCAAAAGTATAACAAGTCATTCCTTATCCCTCCACAGCAAAAAAGAAGAAAATACAAGCATTAAAAGTGATACCAGTAAACTATCACAGGGTTATTTGACTCCTGTTGTGACAACAGTCAAGGAAACCAAATCGGGTAGTCAACGATCTAGTGATTATGAATAATTTCAAGAAATCAATAAATGTACAGAAAATTTTACGCAAAATATCCGAGGTTCAAATTAGGAACACTTACCTTAATGGCAGGATATTAATAAAAATACTTTAATTTCGCATACAAGATTACTTTCTTTTAGAAGAAAAAAATCTTCATAAGATTTTATTATCTACAATGTGTAATCTGAACTTTTTTTGTTTAAATTAAGAAATCATTTTGATATCCTTTTCTTTATAGTTAAAAAAATTATACAAAACATTTTATAATACCTTTAATATTAATGTACAAATATAACGAACACAATTAAAGTTGGTACATTGTATTTATATATTAGTATCTATAAAGTCAAGGGTTTTATCTTAATCACTACTCATTCCCCACATTCTATTCACTAATTATTTTATACAATATCAAAGGAGAATACTCAGATTTTTTCAATGAATAAAAAATTGGGATTTTTAAAAATTCATACGATATCTTTTATTTGATGTTATTGTACTCACGAATTAGTGTTAACGGTATGATCATTGTCTTCATTATTAAAAATTGTAAATTTATTTTGATTAACTGAAAAACGAAAGACAGGAATGTAATAGCTAAAGGCGTTGATTGATGTATACACTAACATGAGATTGAAAATGCAAATTTGATTGGGTAATTTATTGGACTTCTAGATATAAATTCATAAAGGAAACTTGTATTTCAACACAAAAGATAAAATGATGAATCTAATTTTTAAATCTAGGCCCCTCTTCCCCTCTCCATTCTCCGAGAAACTTATATGTTCCGGAGGCGGCAATTTTTTCAGATATTTGGTTAGTTTATTAATTCCTGTAGAAATTGTTTACAGAAATTGGAATCAGGATAATAAATTACACAATTTCTTCACAAAAACTCTGAAATTAAAGCTCCAGCGGGATTAGATAAATCAAAAACGTAGAAATCAATTCAGTATTGATCAGAGGAGTATATATCGACGAAAAGAATGATTCAGTTACAGATCGACTTGATATCTTGAAATTATTTTTTTTCACTATATTTTCTTGATATTAAATAGAAGCAAAGGCTACTAATAATTCTTTTAAAAGCTATTACCTTCAAACATCATCCTGATGAAACTAATTAATTCCAAACATTGTCCCCACAAAAGGCTCATAGCAAATCAGACAAAGATACATATGCAAATAAAAATGAGCTAATGGTTTGATATTGTTGATACCAAAGCAAGTAGCCACCACATTATCATAATATTGTATTTGTATAGTGTACAGTAATAAGCTGTACGACTTAGATTAATAAAATACAAACTTTGAGATTGTTCTTATTATTTTGCATGTAGCTGGTTCGAGTAAACGTCCTAGTTACATCAACTCCGCCTTCATATGCGAACTTTAGAGTTGAAAGTCATTGATATAAATGCGACCAAAAATACACATATTGGAACCTATACCATGTCCCAAGATACCCTAGATTCACATTTTGCTTAATTACTTGATATTTGTAAATACGTTAGGGTTCAAACGATATTCATTCGAAAGTATTTCTCCTTTGAAACGCCCCCTCGAGCTTATCATGCTTCAATACTCGGCTATATTAAAAATTTGATGTCTACTGAGACTTTGTAGTGCAACAAAACCGGATGATAACGTTAAAAAATTGTGCGACGTATTCCGAGTGACTTCTAATGGAGAAAAGATGACAAGATTCCACAAATTCAACTCTTCAAATTATTTCCTGTTTATTTCCAAAATCTATCGTGTCACGTTTCAAAGTTTGGATAAAAATAGGAAGTGACAAAAGCGATCGATGACAATCGAAATAAGGTCGTTTTATAGTAAGTATACGAATCATTACATTTATGTTCTTATTCACCACTTCAAACGAACATAAATGATTTATAAATTAAAAACTCAAACACATATGTAGGAACTGGTTCGCCTGCGTCTGTTTCTCCAGTATTTTACAATAGGCATTAGACATTTTGTGAAAATGTACGGAGCAGATGTTAAACCGAAAGGTAAAACGTTAAAGCAATTAAACTTATTTTCCAACTAAACGAAAAGTAGGAAATTTGCTTTTTACAAATGTCAATATGGTAATAACCTGATTTCAAGTCAAATTTAAATAAGAAACAATCTTTATTAAAGAAATTAAATGCAACATTCCAATCTTCAAATTTGACTTTCCTTTTCTCTACAAAGACATTTAATTGGCTAAGGTCCAAGATAAGTCTCTTTTTACCAGACCCCTTATTTTCAGCAACACTGAGTGGACTAATCACGTATGATTCAAAAGGAACTTCCTGCACGCAGCCACTGTCTAGGAGATCCGAAATAGACTGATCTACAAATTGTTCGTTTTTAATAGCAGATTTGTTATTTTTCATTTTCATACGTGGAGGCACTGTATTAAATGGAACAACGTAACCGTTTTTAATTTGATCTAAAATGAACTGATTTGCGCCGATAGTTTCCCAAAATTTATAATGCTTACACAAACTTTCTTTAACTCCTTTACCAATATCAGGTAAATTTTAAAAAACTAAACTTGTTGCAAGTATGATTGAAACTGATCAGTAAAGATCGATTCACCCATAAAATATACATACTGATCATCGGAACTACTGCGTTGCTGAGCTTGCGCTGGGGTTGCCTGTTTTAGCTTGGGCTGTGCATGACGACTTCCAGTGTCCGAGCTTGTGGCAGTTGTAGCACGCATCGTATGGAGAGGCCTTCTTGCGCTTGTAGGGACGAAAAGGACGATTAGAAGAAGGCCTGCCGTCAGGTACGTTAGAATACGATGGCCGATAGCGGCCGTCACATTACACAAATGTTTTGTGTGTAACGTGTACAGCATTTTCACTAAAACTTACTGACACATTACACCTAAAGGTAAAACTTACTGACACATTACACCTAAAGGTGAAAGTGTACAAAGTGTACAGTGTCATTGCAAAATCCAATGTACACTTTACAGCAACGTTATGTGTGTAAAGTGTCAGGAAAAGTTTCATGTACACTCTACATCTGCACGTGTTTGTGCAAAAAAAAAAAAAAACAACAACAACAAAAACGACGGCATCCTAACACCCAAACATGTCTTAAACTTATTAGAACCCTAGTAAACTTATTAGAACCCTAGGGTTCTAATAAGTTTATGTCCTAGGCTTCTAATAAGTTTACGTCATGTTTGGATGATAGGATGCCGTGCAAAACTGCAGAATATAAATATATATAATAGATATTTCATATACATGTAGTTTTTTACAATTCATTGCTAATGTTCCCTGGATAATTCTAATATGTGGTGCTTCCCATATAATTTTTTAAAATAAAAGTTTAACCTATATACATAATTATATCTACCCTACTTGTCTACTATATATAATAAATTTGATTTTATATTTATATTAAGAGGTACCTTACGGGGGCAACTCAAAGAAACCACGTGGTTATATTTTTATTGTCTTGTTATTTGATACCACCTTTAGATGTAGAGTGTACATGAAACATTTCCTGACACTTTACACACATAACCTTGGTGTAGAGTGTACATGGGAATTTTCAATGACACCGTACACTTTTACTTATAGGTGTAATGTGTCAGTAAGGTTTCCGTGAAACGTTGTACACGCTACACACAAAACGTTAGTGTAGAGTGGCGGCCGCTATCGGCCATCGTATTAGAAGCAGTGGCGGACGTCTTTGTATATGTCTGATAACGTCGTTTCTCCTTTATGGCATGCATGGCGCGGTTTTCTGCCTGTCGCAGCCTTTTCTCGTCCTCTGAGTCCGATGCCAAATCATCACTCTCGTATTCACGTACAGTGGACCACCCCGCCGGAGACTTGTCTGCGATTCTGATGAGCTTATTTCTTTTGTTTATCTTGTTGATGAGCCCAGCTATCAGTCCTAGGGAGGAAGAATCTGACACACGCTTCTGTAATTAATGAAAAAATGACAATAACAAACCGTCAACCATCTCAAAAATTCATAAAACGAAATACAAATTCAAAGCAGAGCAACACGGACCTCCAAAAAGATAGAGGTAGGATCAGGTGCCATGGAGGAGTGAGCATCCTCTGCTGACCGGTCACACTCGCCGTGTGCTTTTTGTCGTAATCGGGAAAAACCCCCGGAAAAGTCCGTAGACAATTAGGTGATTAAGTATGGTCTAATAATTAGTATAAAAAACATCAATCAGCATGCGACCCAGTGGAAGATTGTAATTGCTGACAAGGTCGTTGTATCGACCATAGAATAACTTATTCAAATCACCGAGAAGTTCTGAATTAAAGTTAAACTTAATTTTATTGCCTTCGTTCTTGAATTTTACAGATACCTCTTTCTTAATGGTTTTTGTAATATTTTCAATGTCGTTACCTGGCAGTTGAAAGTTCTTTCTTAAGGGATTCTAGTTTATTGTCAAAGTAGGACTTGAAAGGGTTAAATGTGTCTGCTAACTCGGTTCGCTGGTGGTCCTGTGGTTCTAGAACGTTTCCAGCCTGACGTATGGGTCTCTCGGATGGTGTATCCCTCAGTAAGTTTTCTTCTGCAGAGTCTTCTTCCCGAAATGGGGCGAGAAAATCAGTTTTCTGCCGAGACATCTGTCCAGAGATGTTGTTGCACGTAAAGCAGCGAAACCTCGAATGACTTTAATTCCCTAATACCTGGACACATGTTAACTACCTGTTCCGCACGAGAACACTTAATCCCGTATACTCATCAATAATCCAATCGAAATCGTTATACTATAAATAACTCTCTCAAACACCGGAAATAAACAACAACACTTGTTTACCTTACCATTTATAAATATATCTATTATGTATAACAATGTTGGCCTATTGTAGTGTCATCGTCTTTCTTATGATAGCTGTAAGACATATCGATGGAGGATGCCATGTTAATGACTGGTATGTGGGTTTTTTTAAGACGCAGTTTATTTTCTTAATGTTAAAGTCTACAATGCGACTTCTGCAGTATTATTTTGTACTGTGTCAGAAACTGAGAAAGCAATACTTATGTTAACATAATGCAGTAAACAATGCATGCAACATGTTTACGCTACATAAAACACGCAAAAAACCCCAACAACCAATAATCAACAATCTAAAGATGGTATGGTACACCTCCATTTTGTGGCGTTTTTCCGATCGAAATAAACAATGGAATCAAGAATAATTTTTAAAATCTTTTCTTTCACGAAAAGCGCATTTGATTAGAGGGTTACTAGGAATCTGGAATCTGTAGGCCATGAGTTCATATTACTTATAAAAAGATTCTAAATGGTTTTTATCATATTTAAATTTTCTTAACAGGCCGCACTCATGTCAAGTCAGTTTAGAATAGGACCGCAGAGATGTGAAAGTTATAATAAAACTAGAAAAGTAATAATATGCATTTTGATAAACATTGAATTATTACTCGCAAAATGCAGCAATGTATAAATAAATGAGGTTAATACAAACGTAAACATTGTATGTATGTTACTCTGTGTATAATAGTAGTTGATATTCTGAACCGTGCTAAGTTCAAGCAAAATGCAATGGATCTAAGTGTAAATAGAGTACATGTATAGTGTTAATGAAGAGATCTATATACATGTATATTGGGTGTGCTCAGACTGAATTTAACAAGATAATTTTTTTTAAAAACCCAGAGAAGAATAGATACATGTAACTTAACCTCTCTATTCTTTCCATGTTTCAATCTAAGTGAAAAAAGATATTTACTACTTGGTGGATTCGATCCAGCGACCATAAAAATAAAAAAAAACCTCCGTGTTACCACTTGGCAACGCATCTAACATTTTCGGAAGATGCATTTTCAATATGTATGGCTATCTACATGATTGTATCAGAAAAGAATACTAATTGAAATATTTGTCTAATTTTCAGTACGAAGACCACGTTAAACAAAAACTAATTCAATGTAAACGTGTACTACAATACCTGTAGAACATAATTTTAATCGGATGTCTTTGGTTTAGAGTGGATCAAATAGTCAAATATCCAATTTTTTATCGTATACTACTTTCTTATATATCCCTAACAAAACCCGAATATTTTAATGATGACGTGCAAGATAATTTAGACTCTTAGAGCATGGTGATTGTGTAATTTGCGTTTCTTTGAATATATTTAAAGTAAATATAGTATAATATTGAAAATGTCTGATGTTGGCAAAAGTGCTATATTTGAGGCCAAATCGTATATTAAGTGCGCTATACCTCTTTATTTTGATGAACTGAAAAATGAAAAACAGGAATGTAATAGCTAAAGGGCTGTTTGATGTATACACTAACATGAAAATTCAAACAAAAATTCAACAAAAATTATCCCATCAGTACTGCAAATTTGATAAGGTAATTTATTGGACGTTTAGATATAAATTCATAAAGAAAACTTGTCTTTCAACACAAAAGAGTTATAAAATGATTAATTTAATTTTTAAATCTACGCCCCTGTTCCCCTCTCCATTCTCCGAGGAACTTATATTTTCCGGAGGCAATATTTTCAGATATTTGGTAAGTTTATTAATGACAAATTGTTATCTATTCAAACAATTCAATAACGTTGAATAATGAAAAAAATGAAAAAGCAAAAATGGTATAAAAAATGTATTTTGTCCAAGTGGTTTTTTTTCTGCAGACGAAAATCAGAAACAATTTCCGTTTGAAAAAGTAAAATAACATTTTTATAACACAGTACATTGTTTAGATATCGAGTTTGTTTTTTATAACATGATAAACATCGATAGTGATACAAGTCTTTCCTTTTGTCTTCATCGCAAACAAGAAGAGAATACAAGCATTAAAAGTGATACCAGTAAACTATCACATGGTTATTTGTCTCCTATTGTGACAACAGTCGAGGAAACCAAATGGGAAATTCGGTGACCTAGTGATTGTGACGAATTTTAAGAAATACAAAGTGTAAAGAAATCGCTGACTCACCCGTCTGAGTTTCAAAAGTACGCTGCTTCTAATGGACAGAGTTCAAATTTTATTTTAAAATCTTTGAGTGTTTACATACAGAACAAACTTTATCATGAATAAGTTCATGTTAAAGTCTAGATTATGTTCTTTCGACTTGAATCTCCCAAATCATTTCTTTTACATTTTTACAGATGTTTTACAAATAACCAAAGAAAAAAACTTCAACCTTAATTTTGAATATAACATCTCTCTGGTGCGACGAGTTTCAAGTTGAAATTTTAAATATGATTTCAATATATCATCTTCTCTTGATTATCCGTGATGCAACCGTGTTTACACAATTCTCCTTCGAATGTTCAAATACTATATTCTTGTTATTTGATAATATGAAATATGACGAATCTTTAACAAATCCAGCATGAAACAAACTCTACATTGCAAAATCGCATAAGCTTTGAAAAACCACAAATCTTTAAACTGAATTTTTGATCAGGCTTTTTTTCGACAAAAAACAACGCTACCGTCCATGCAATTCTTCTTGTATTAGATTAGTGCGTTGCTATGTGATGTAACTTGTAAAGAGTGAATTTTACATTTTTTTGTCCTTTAATTGCAAATAGATACGAATTTGATAAAAAAAACAAAAACAAACCCTAGTATAACGTTAAAATGTCGCAACTTCAAGACGACTTTGTTTGAATTGCAATACGTTGGTCATTTTTTTAAGTTAAAACAAAATTTTTAAAAATATAAAATTTAAACAACGAACTCGCGTTAAAATAGCAGTAGACATTTTTCATGTATGTATATCAAACAGTATGGCTATTGAAAATAAATGGTATTGATGATTTGTCTCGACTTGACTTGAGTTTGTCAACTCAATTTCAGTTGATTAGTAGAATAAATAGCCTGGCTTAATAATCCGTAATATACATAGTAAGATGGATTAAACAAATGATGTATGTTAACCTGTACACTTTAAAATGATTTTAAGGGGAATGTGCGGCCATCTTGAACATTTGAGAATAAAAATGTAAACATTTCTTGAGCTGGGTTGTTTCTGCATAAAACTTTTGGCAAAAGATGAAAAAGCAATAAATATGAGGTTATACATGTTTTTTGTATGCAAATTACTATATATAAATTTAGGTGGATTTCCTATGGAAAATCCGGTTAAAAAAACTAAATTTCACCTCAAAATAAACAAGATTGTTCTAGTTAAATGTATCTTGGACTACTTGAAATAACTGCCTACATATGCGCTAATCTTTCTTTTTTAAGATGAGCAATTTAAGATGTTTTGAATGTCTGAATTTATCTTTTACTTTCTATTTTTAAATTAAAAATAGAACCAATTATCGATCAAATCTCTGAGTGTTTTACAAGTACTTAATGTAGTTAATTGAAAATACTGCTATTATCATGTGACTTTTGTTTCAAGCATGATGGGAAAAGGAAGTTCCGGTATATTTTCGTTTGAGTTTCACAGATCATTAAACATTTTACTTTTATTAAAAAGTTTTTTTTCATGTTGAATAGGAACATTGGACCTTATAAAATTACAAGATTTACCTATAAATTACACAGGATCTTACCTTTTGTAAGATATGATGATCTATGGTTGTGTTTTTACTATATTTCTACTGGTACCTGTGCGGAGCAATGATGGAGGCTGCAAAGTGAACAACTGGTCAGTACTTTTATAAGAACACAATCATAACGCATGGAACAGTTAAGGAGGCTGGGTAGTCATTATTTATAGAAATTTTATAAATTAATCATTAGATCTACATAAAATTTAAAGATGTGATTTGTTTAGCTTTAAATTATTATTCAGTTAATAAAAAATCTATTATCATATTTTGCCTTTTAAAGCTTTAGCATTTTAATAGTCTAAAAATAGTCACGACCATCAAGCCCTATTAATTTTATATAAGCAATATTCGTATAAGATAAAAAATTACTCAAGTTCATGCAAAAACATTTGCAAGGTTATTTAAGTATTAAGCTTATTTAACCACTAAAATTAACTCGATATTTTATTATATTATTTCATTTGTATAGCTATCATTTTCTTAAAATCAATTATTTATGGTAATTTTTCAAATGATAATAAATGATTATGTTGTTTATATTTCGTATCTAACATTCCATTAATAATTATGTCAAAAGAATAGAAAACATACGTCTTTTCTATCAAAACTGAATCTTATGAATCGTGAAGATTTCTGTTGTTCATATTCTAATATAATTATATTGTTTTAATATTTTTGTGTTTTGATTTACTTTTTAAATATTTTGGATTTTACTCATTCTGCTGTATGTTTTATAGATTTTGTTTCCAATTAGTAAGAATCAATATGTACTGTGTAATAAATTGCTAAATAAAGAGCTTACCAGGAAAAAACACTTACATCTTACTATAAGGAAGAAATTAATTAAAACGAAACCAAATACATGCGTATACATACTCATACAGACACACACAGAGGGAGAAAGAGAGATACACATAGAGAAAACAGAAAATATTTTAAAATGATATTCACGTTTTCGCAAACTAATAATAATCCATAATACATTGGTGTATCATTTCTATCGTTACTTAGGCCTCACTCGTGCCAGGCCAACTTTATAATAGGACCTAAGAGCTGTGAACGTAAGCAATGCTTACACAATCCTTATTAAACATTATTACATGTTAGCCACTTCATTGCTTTTTCAATTTATTAGAATTTCCGTGTCATGTTTATGGATGGTTTCAAGCTGTTTTGAGTTGATATTTTTAACATTAACAGTCAAATGGTTTGATGCAAAACCATATATTACATTGGATCATTTTGGATAAAGTACTCACTATAAACCTATGTGAGAAGTAAAAATTTAATGGGTATTTTTACCATACTATAATCACTCAAATTCAGTGGTAACAATGCAATCTAAGTTAACCAATAATGCTTTAAAAAATTAAAATTAAACATTCTTCAATCAATTTGTGGTGGTGGGTTTTTATTTTGCTAAAAATAATTTACTGTGTGTGTTTTCTCTCTTTTTAATTTATCATTATTGAAAGGTTATCCTCATCCTGTATTACAATTAAGCAGCTCTCATAAACAAGTCTCAAAAGAAAAAGCACCAATCCTGTAAGATTATCGATGGAATAGATGGTTTCTGCTATGTCCCGAATTTTGCGATTCTAGAAAATACAATATGTAAGTGCATGATTTATAATCAACTGCATTTATTTTTTGCTAGTTTTAACAACGTCACGAATGAAAAAGGAAATTCCGGAATAAATTACACTGAAATTCGCAGAAGTTTTAATCATCATCAGCTGTTATTAAGCAGTCGATATGAAGTGAATATTACTATTGGGACAAGTTTACCTCAAGATATGAGTTTACCTTAATTAAGTTTAATTGTGACTAGAATATGAATGTTCGCGTTAGAATACTAGCTGTTCTTTCACTATATGTAAGTAATATCTATGGAGGATGCCATGTGAACGATTGGTATGTTTATCTTATTGTTTACGGTTACATGTATAATGCATCGAACACCGACGTGCCGATGAAATCAATTAATACTATAATACACCATATAAATTCATGCTTTATATTATTATTTCTAATGAACCTAAAAGAAATATCGCTTTGTACTTCCTACTCATTTTGGAGTTTCATAGAAACAAATCATGGTTGCTATATCTACCCCCACCCAACCCACACACACACACCTTAATCTGCTTAAATAAGGAAAATAGATTTAAAAACTTTCATGCGGTTGTACGTTCTCGTAGATGAAAGAGACAATATCATAGTTAAAAGTCTTGATTGTGGTTTTGGAGTTTTAACCCAACGTAAAACAATATTTTTAATTGACTGTCAATGAATTAATATGCAACATTGAAAGCATAATTTGAATCAAAATAGTTCACACATGATCAGTACAATGAACTGATTCACACCTTGTAAATTTGTATTCAGCTGCAATTTTAATGCTAAATTTTTTTTTCGAAAATGTTATTTTTTACTAAAATTACTAAAATAACATGGTTATTTAAATTTCTTTTCGCCTTATTCACGGGTAAAAGCCGATATAGATATTAAAGAGATATAGTTCTTCTGACAATAATTAATGATTTTTTCCAATCTTTTTTATCTTAAAAGCTTAAGTTACATGCAGACTTAGCATACTAGCAGGTTTTTGCAATAAAATTCTAAAAAATACAGCTCATATTGCTTTAAGTGTAGGGACTGAATTGATTCATCATTGTTTCTATCAGGCAAGCTGAAAGATAACACTTGAATTAAGGATATTTCAGAGCTAAAAATTTGGTATCAATAAATGCACAATACCATTATCTATAAATACATGTCAAAGACGGGCAAATAAACTTCATAATATTTTTGGAAAAAAAATTATTATGAAAATGAAAATCAAGAATTGTAGATATTTTTTAAAACCTATGGATAAAAACTACAATTCAACTGTCACTCACATTAAACAATTGCTATAAAAGCATATTTTAACAAGAAATGAAACGAAATAGTGAAATTAAAGAAAATTTGAAAAATCTTAAATTCGAACCGATCCCGATGGTAATTAAACTGATCCCGAACAAAATCATATAAAGTTAGGATGTATCAACATTTGCGAAAACTTCTGAATCAGGTTGTTTAGCTGTAAAATGGTTTGGTCACTTTCAGATTTTATAATGCATATCAATTACTCAGAATAAACTGCTGTATTTTTGTAAAATTTCAATTTTAAAATAATTATGATCGGGATCAGGTTTTTTTTAATCGGGATCGATTCAAATTTGATAAATTGCGATATTTCTAAAATTTCGCATTTTCGGTTCATTTTCTTTGTAAAATATCATTGTTTGATAAGTACTCTATATGAATATTTGGTATTCTTTAGATTTTATCGATAGATTAAAAAGATGTTAAAGAATAATAATTTTGATTTTCAGATATATTTTTTTAATTAAAAAATTAAAAATTTGACCAGACAATCTTTGACATGGATTTATTCAAAATTACATTACACATAAATTGAGACCAAGTTTTAAGCTTTAAAATACCATGTTTGCCGTCAAAACAATTTTCCCCATTTCACTGAAATAAAAATACAAAATATTTCATATAAAATAATTGACAGCCGATATTGGCCTCTGTTTTGTGAAATCATATTTAAAAAAAGATTCGTTATCGATCCATCAAATAAAATTTTGGTGTGCCGAGGATCCTTAAATTAACTCTTCCATTGTTGTTGCCTAGGCCGAACTCATGTCAAGCCAACTTCAGAATAGGACCTCACACATGTGAACGTAAGCATACTCTTAGCATGCATATGGTTAACAAACATTGTTTGAGGTAAAATGAATTGTATAATGTGATAAATACATGTTGGGGACTTTGATTGTGCACAACACAATGTCCAGTAGTTTACATGTAATGTGTGTTGTTATTTCAGCCTGTGAGTCGGGTAGTTACGGCTGTAACTGTTCAGAACTCTGTCCCAGTGGTACATACGGTCAGGGATGTAACCCATGTGATTGTTATCGTGAACAATTATGTGATCGAGTAAAAGGCTGTACCAACATCAGTAGGAGTACAGATATAACAAAAAGTAAATGTAAGTATTACGTGTGAACATGCTGACAAAACCGGAGGAACCTTCAATGTCAAGGAGTCGAAACTTGTAACTTCAAGTTTCGAACATATAACACGTAAAATATGAAAGAACAAGGGACGTTATTGGCCAAAAAATGCCGTGTTTTAAAATCTAATGATACTTACCATTTTCAAAAACCAAGAATAAACAAAACTCAATGGTATATGACTTATTCATAAAACTTAAATGTAAGTATATTAATTTTTACGTTAAACACAGCGCCTTTTTTAAATGAAACGTCAAAATTTTACAAAGCCTTTAATAACGCGACGCCATAAACATGACGGGTAGTCTTAACAGGATTTTAAACACAACCAAACATTTATCTTGATTTTTTTTAACTGTGTATTAGTATTATTTCCAAACTTTCCATTTCCTTTGTTTAGAATTAGAATATCGTAAAAATTAACATGACATAGTTATAGTCTGTCCCAAGTTATTGCTTCCATCACATTTTGATGATTTTTAATAAAGGTACACATACCTGTGAAAGAAATACAGTTGAAATCGATGAAATGGAAAATATCCAAGATATCTTCATTGACAAATTATCCCTATTCACTCATAAAAGTATACAAACACGAAAACAAATTTCTTACGGAAATGTTTACATCTTTTCTCCGTTCGGAAGTACTCGGGACACCTCGCGCAATTTTTCAACGTTATCATCCGGGCTTATTAATGGCTGCTGCAATGCAAAATCCCCGTAGACTTTCTATTTTGGGATGTGTATTGAAACCTGAAGCTGTAGAGGGGGCGTTTCAAAACAGATAATCTGGACATTTTTCATATTAGTGGATTAACGTAGTTTGAGCACAAAGGTATTTATTATTAACGAATTATCAAGCGAAAAGTGGTGGAAGCAAAAACTCGGGACAGAGTATACTAGGGAATCCATACTGCAGCGAAACACACGAAAGCCAATAGAGATAGAGAAATTGACAGGACTGAAATCTACACGCCCCATTTATCGATCGGTCGAAACCTTCAGAAACCTAAGAAATATCACGGACTGCACGAAATTATCATGATGATGTCAGACTGAAAGTCACATAGGAGACGATTTAACTGTTTTCTAATATCTAACGTAATGATGTACATGTACATAGCAATAATTTTGTTAAATTTTCTGACTTCGACCAATATATTAACTTGTTGATAGACAGATGTAAATATACACAATAAATTCGCGATCATAACGCGGGTTATGTATTTTTTTCTGCAATGTCACCCCTTCATATCCTGCATGGATCATCAAAGAAAGCATTTTATTGTTTAAATATCTTATTAAGGTCTTCCGTTTCCAACGGAAGACCTTTATATTATTGTGCAGATTAAGATTATTCTTATTAGGGTCTTCCGTTTCCGACGGAAGACCCTCTTGTTTTTCTACTGTTTCTTTCTATTATTATTATTATTAGGGTCTTCCGTTTCCAACGGAGGACCCTATTGTTATTCTACGGTTTCTTTTTCTTTATTAGGGTCTTCCGTTTCCGACGGAAGACCCTCTTGTTTTTCTACTGTTTCTTTCTATTATTATTATTAAGGTCTTCCGTTTCCAACGGAAGACCTTACTGTTTTTCTACTGTTTCTCATTCTTCTATATTATTAGGGTCTTCCGTTTCCAACGGAAGACCCTCTTGTTATTCTATTGTTTTTTTTTTATTATTATTATTCTTTTTCTTTTTTCTTCTGACTCCGTTTTGGCTTTATATCTCAAAAACTACTCAACCGATTTTCATGAAATTTTCAAAGATTATGAGGAATTCTTGTCCCTCAACGCCTTCAAAAGCTGAATGATGACGTCACTTCCGTTTTCATATTACGTCAATTTTAAATTTTTCAAAAAGCGATTTTGTCCAGGCATTTTCTTTTAAACGGTTATATATAGAGATTTGAAATTTTCACTGATTGTATATTTCTCGATTTACTTAGGGCATTTTGACAAAAAATCAGAATCCGTCACTTCCGGTCGAAACCGGAAGTGAATCAAATTTTTCGAAAAAATAAATTTTGTATTCAATACAAAAACGTGTACGTGTTTTGTAGAGCTTATTTAGCTGAATCTAACACTGAAATCCGTTTTAAAATCGGATGATGCATCGCTGACATATAAGCGTTTGAAAATTGATTTTTCCGGAAATTTTGATTCCGCGTTCTTGGTTAAAAAAATAGTCTTATGTTAAAAGTTAAATTAACTCGTACCTAAAATATTTCGAAAAATTGCTAAGTCGTACTTGAACACATTCGGATTTTTTTGTTAAGTCGTTCTTGAAATCGCAAATGTTTTTGTTAATTCGTACTTAAAATCATTCGGATTTTATTAAGTCGTACCAAGAATTATTCGATTTTTTTACCTTTTTTTTTTTTGTTACTTGTATATTATTGGTTTAAGAAATCTGGTTCTTACAGGAACTTTAAGCTCTACTTTCGACATTAACGGAAGACCCACTCGTTGCTTTGCAACGAGCTTTGCTCTAGTTATTATTATTCTTCTTGGTAGACACCCTTAATTTCTCGGCCATTTCTTTATCGATTTTAATGATTTTTACAGGGATGATGTCTTAGGTGAATGTCTCTTTGCATCCCACTTTCTGTCTGAAAATTCACTTCCGCTTTTGAATTATCTCCCTTTTTCGTGTTTTTTGGATCATGATTTTGTCCACGCGTGTTCTCAAAAACCGTTATAGTTAGAGACTTGAAATCTTTATGCAAGATAGAGTGGTTATGGTAGATTTGCATGCTTGTTTTAGATTTCACCAGAATGCATTGTGCTTGAAGCTCGCCTGGACCTGAAAATGTTGATGTTAACTTTTTTTGACAATTTTGGGGAAATTTGAGACTTGATCACGAATATCTTTTTTGTAATAAATATTTTGTTATCATATATAGAACAATAAAAGTTTATATATACAAGAGCTTTCATCTGACACCAAGAAAAAGGGGCTGGCCCCTCATATTAGGGGCCCAGAAGGGTCTAAAGTCAATTATCTGTATCTCTTCAATAAGAAATATTTTATAATGTGTTATAGAAGCAAAATTGTTTATCTTCTCGTTAGTTATCTATACATGATTAAAAATTGCTGATATGTTACATAATTAGGGGTTTTAAGGGGCTAGAAGTCCAATATTTTGATCATTTATATCTTAAAAAGGAGAAATATTTTGAAAAGCATCATAGAAGAAAAGATGCTCAGAATAATGTTTGTAATGATATGTAACAACCAAAAATTCGTAAAATGGCCCCTATAAGGAGATAAGGGGTCGGCCCCTAAAACAATCTTTTTCAAATATCTCAAGAACGGTAACGAATTTCTTATCACTTAATGAACAAAATGTGTTTAGATTAAAAATACCTTTTAACTGACACCAAGAAAAAGGGGCTGGCCCCTCAAATTAGGGGCCCAGAAGGCTCTAAAGCCAATAATCTGTATCTCTTTTAAAAGAAATATTTTGTAATGTTTTATAGAAGCAAAATTGTTTATCTTCTCGTTAGTTATCTATACATGATTAAAAATTGCTGATATGTTACATAATTAGGGGTTTTAAGGGGCTAGAAGTCCAATATTGTGTTCATTTATATCTTAAAAAGGAGAAATATTTTGAAAAGCATCATAGAAGAAAAGATGCTCAGAATAATGTTTGTAATGATATGTAACAAACAGAAATTTGTAAAATGGCCCCTATAAGGAGAAAAGGGGTCGGCCCCTAAAACAATCTTTTTCAAATATCTCAAGAACGGTAACGAATTTCTTAACACTTAATGAACAACATGTCTTTAGATTAAAAATACCTTTCAACTGACACCAAGAAAAAGGGGCTGGCCCCTCAAATTAGGGGCCCAGAAGGGTCTAAAGTCAATTATCTGTATCTCTTTAATAAGAAATATTTTGTAATGTGTTATAGAAGCAAAATTGTTTATCTTTCTGTTATTTATCTATACATGGTTAAAAATTGTTGATATGATACATAATTAGGGGTTTTAAGGGGCTTGAAGTCCAATATTTTGATCATTTATATCTTAAAAAGGAGAAATAATTTGAAAAGCATTATATAAGAAAAGATGCTCAGAATAATGTTTGTAATGATATGTAACAACCAAAAATTCGTAAAATGGCCCCTATAAGGAGATAAGGGGTCGGCCCCTAAAACAATCTTTTTCAAATATCTCAAGAACGATAACGAATTTCTTATCACTTAATGAACAAAATGTGTTTAGATTAAAAATACCTTTTAACTGACACCAAGAAAAAGGGGCTGGCCCCTCAAATTAGGGGCCCAGAAGGGTCTAAAGCCAATAATCTGTATCTCTTTTAAAAGAAATATTTTGTAATGTTTTATAGAAGCAAAATTGTTTATCTTCTCGTTAGTTATCTATACATGATTAAAAATTGCTGATATGTTACATAATTAGGGGTTTTAAGGGGCTTGAAGTCCAATATTGTGTTCATTTATATCTTAAAAAGGAGAAATATTTTGAAAAGCATCATAGAAGAAAAGATGCTCAGAATAATGTTTGTAATGATATGTAACAAACAGAAATTTGTAAAATGGCCCCTATAAGGAGAAAAGGGGTCGGCCCCTAAAACAATCTTTTTCAAATATCTCAAGAACGGTAACGAATTTCTTAACACTTAATGAACAACATGTCTTTAGATTAAAAATACCTTTCAACTGACACCAAGAAAAAGGGGCTGGCCCCTCAAATTAGGGGCCCAGAAGGGTCTAAAGTCAATTATCTGTATCTCTTTAATAAGAAATATTTTGTAATGTGTTATAGAAGCAAAATTGTTTATCTTTTTGTTATTTATCTATACATGGTTAAAAATTGTTGATATGATACATAATTAGGGGTTTTAAGGGGCTTGAAGTCCAATATTTTGATCATTTATATCTTAAAAAGGAGAAATAATTTGAAAAGCATTATATAAGAAAAGATGCTCAGAATAATGTTCGTAATGATGTGTATTAACCAAAGTTTCGTTAAATGGCCCCTATAAGGAGATAAAGGGGTCGGCCCCTAAAACAATCTTTTTCAAATATCTCAAGAAATTTAACGAATTTCTTAACACTTAATGAACAAAATGTGTTTAGATTAAAAATAACTTTCATTTCATATCAAGAAAAAGGGGCAGGCCCCTCAAATTAGGGGCCAAAGGATTTTAAAGGGCAAGAAGTACAATTCTTAGATCTTTATATCTTTAAAAGGACAAATATTTTGAGAAGCATTATAGAAGAGACGATACTAGGAATGATGTACTCAACAATATTTCACCAACAAAATTTCGTTAAAAAGCCCCTATAAGGAGATAGGGGTCGGCCCCTAAAAAACCCCAAAATATCTCAAAAACGGTAACGAATTTCTAATCTCTTGTTAAACAAAATGTTATTGATATTGAAATACCTTAATTTCTTTTAATATCAAGAAAAAAAGGGATGATCCTTTAAATTAGGGGCCAAGAGATATCTAAATGTTTCCAACGAAAGTTCTTAAACATGAATCTGAAAGAAAAAAGCTTCTGGCCTTTTCAATGAAATATCACTTTTTTCTATTTCTTTATCATGTTTACCTTATAAATAGCAAACGCTAGATCATTCATGTATCTCAACTATAAAACCGGACGGAAGACCTCCTCGTTGCTCGCAACGAGATCGTGTCTAGTTATTCTTAATATTCTTTTTCTGCCTTCTTTAAAGCTTTATTTCTCGAAAACTATTCACTCGATTTGCACCAAATTTTCAGAACTTATAGAGCATCGAAGGGGATAAATGTTTTTAGTTAAATATTTTGATGACGTCACTTCCGGTTTAAGATATTGACGATTTAATGAAATTTTAAGGGTTATTTTGTCCACGCAACTCCTCTGAAACTATTCAAGATAGTAAATTGAAATTTTCAGGGATTGTAGATGAAAGTCTGTAGATGTACCGCATTGTTTTAAAATATGGATAATACGCAAGGCGTTGAAGCTTGCCTGAGGTCGAAAATTGCCACCAATTTTTTTCACAAAGATTTTGCACATTTTCTGAAATATTTTTAAACCTGTTAATATTTTGTTAAAACATGTAATGCAAAAGTTGTTTCAATTTCCATGGCCTTTCATTTGATATCAAGAAAAAGGGGCTGGCCCCTCAAATTAGGGCCCAAGAGGGCTCTAAAGTCTTTTTGCAATAACTCTTTACTGAACAATAATTTGTTATCAATTATAGAAGCAAAAATGTTTATTGTACAGCTGTTTATCTATACAGTACCACACCTTAATCATATGTTACGTAATTAGGGGTTTCAAGGGGCCAGAAGTCCAAAACTTTGATCATTAAAATCTAGAAAAGGAGAAATATTTTAAAAAGCATTGTAGAAGAAAAAATGCTTAAAATAATGTTCTCAACAATATGCTACTTAAAAAAAATGTGTTGGTGGCCCCCGTAAGGAGTTTAAGGGTCGGCCCCTAAAACACATTAGTTCAGATATCTCTAGAACGGTCAACAATTCCTGAACACTTGTTGAACAAAATATGTTTATATTTGCAAAATCTTTCATTTCATATCAAGAAAAAAGGGCTGGCCCCTTAAATTAGGGGCCAAGAGGGCTCTTAAGTCTATCAATAATAACTTTTTACTGAAAAATAATTTGTTATATATTATAGAAGCAAAAATATTCTTTGTACAGTTATTTATCTATACAGTACCATACCTAAGTCATATGTTACGTAATAAGGGGTTTCAAGGGGCCAGAAATCCAAAACTCTGATCAGTAATAGCTAGAAAAGGAGAAATATTTTGAAAAGCATTGTAGAAGAAAAGTTGCTCAAAATAATGTTTTTAATAATATAATACCTAAACCTTTTTTGTTGGTGGCCCCATTAAGGAGTTTAAGGGTCGGCCCCTAAAACACAGTTGTTCAGATATCTCTAGAACGGTCAACAATTCGTGAACAGTTGTTGAACAAAATATGTTTATATTTGCAAGACCTTTCATTTGATATCAACAAAAAGGGGCTGGCCACTCAAATTAAGGGCCAGAAGGGCTACAAAGTCTTTTAACAATAACTATTTACTGAAAAACAATTTGTTATATATTATTGAAGCAAAATTGTGCAACTTATTAAGCTTAATTTAAATCTGAAATCCGTTTTAAAATCGGACGATGCATTACAGAGATATAGGGGTTTAAAAATTGATTTTTCCGGAAATCTTGATTCCACATTCTTGGTTAAGAAAATAGTGTTATGTTCAAAGTTAAATTACCTCGTACCTAGAATGATTCGATATTTGTTAGGTCGTTCTTAAACACATTCGGATTTTTTTAGTCAAGTCGTTCTTGAAATCGTTAAGGTTTTTGTTAATTCGTACTTAAAGTCATTCGGATTTTGTTAAGTCGTACCAAGAATTATTCGATTTTTTATATCTTTTTGTTTTAAAACTCCTGGTATTGGTTTTAGAGCTCTGCTTCTTACAGGAACATCTAGCTTTTCTTTCGACATTAACGGAAGACCCACTCGTTGCTTTGCAACGAGCTTTGCTCTAGTTTTTCTTCCTAGACGCGAACTTTGAGGCTTCATATCTTGCTCATTTCTGAACGGTTTTTGCTCAAATTTTCAGGGCTTATAGACTTTACAAAACACTAACTAAACCATTTCATAAATTTTAAAAATCCTCTTCCGTTAACGAGTTATTCCCCTTTTTAAAAAATTTAGGGCCTTTCGTTTCCAGACAAAGGCTCCGAGACTATGATAGCAGGGAATGGGAATCCAACGAATTTGAATAACAGAGACATTGAAGTTTTGCACATCGGTTTTTGTTTTTGGATTACTTTCTTTATTTAGAAAAAGGTAGGGGGTCAAAAAACAGGGTTCCAAAAAGTGCGAAAATTTTGACATATTTTCCTTTGTATCTTTTAAACGAAAAATATTTTGTTAAGACATGTAGAATAAAAGTTGTGCAGAATGTCAAGGACTTTCATTTGACACCAATAAAAAAGGGCTGGCCCCTTAAATTAAGGGCCAAGGGCCCTTGAAAGTTTTTGCTAAATAACTAAAAAACGGCTAGGATTTTGATATAGCTGTCGCTGGAAAAGTTGTTTGTTGGGATCCTATAAATGTCGTTACAATGATATTTTGTTGGTGAGTTGTGTAGTATGAGTGTAAAAAGCTTTACATGTTAACATGTACCTGTGTTTATTTGGCAAGTTAACGAAAGTCATTGTGCGTACAACTGACATTAAGTTACGACAGACAGTATGCCTGTTTAAAAAGGAGGCTTTAATTCACAAAAAAAAAAAAAAAAAAAAAAAAAAAGAAAAAAATTTAGGATACATGCTTTTATGTGAGGAGTTTAAGTCATCTTCGTAAATTCTGCACAATCCTAAAAAACGAGAAACAAAAAATATAAACATTCTTTTTGTTTTCTAGTAAATCACACAAACTACCGAAAAAAAAATAAATCTATGTGATACATTTTAGTTATCATGCTGCGTGCATTTAAAATATATCTGGAATCAGAGCTGTGTGTGTGAACCATTACGTAAGCTATCCCTCGCTTGCGGCCGAGAAAGTCGGTCGCCATGGTCGCGGCTGGACTACCTAGCGGTAGTCTTTTGAGAGGGTTTATTCCCACGTAGCTAAAATTCTTAAATTCTTATTCCCACCTAGCTAAAATTGTGATTTTCACACCTGAGTGAGCGCTGGGTATAGTCTGTTTTAGGTGTGAACTACATGTACCTGTATAAAAATCACATGTGATATATATATTGTTAGATATTCTTGATAATATGGATTTACAGTGTTATAAAAATTTCAATTTAAGTACTATCAATTATTGAAAGGTTTAATATTTATAAATTAAGAAAATAAAATAAAATTAAAAAAAATCAATAAATAATAATAATAAAAAAATAAATAAATTCAATAGGCTTGGCAATATTATTCCTAATTACTATTACTTCGGTCATCGTAGAGATCGGAATCTTCATACCAGACTTATACTTAATTAAATGCAGCACCTTTTCTGTCGCAATATAGTAAATAACCTACTCTGCACATGCGGTAAACCCGAAACTAACGAACACTATCTTTTTCGAATGGGGCCCTCTATACCAATGCAAGGTTCATCCAATGCAATAATGTTGCACTTGGATACTACACCTTTTACTACTGACGTCAATATTTTACTATATGGGGATACAAAACAATGAAACAATTTTCAAAGCAGTTCACAAATTTATTTCAGCATCAAAACGTTTTTAAACAGAAATTTATCACACATCCTACATCCATTCTGTTATTTTACTCACCTGGCATATTTTTTTCCCTTAACGCATTTTTTCAAACACACTGTTAGTTTAGCCTTTAATTTTTCATAAACATGTTTACAAAGACATTCCAACCTGGGCACATCAATGATTTAAAATTTGTAAATTATATCTAAGGAAACGGATTAATATAAGTGTTTACTTGTGTCCGAATCCCTGCTTAATTATTTATCACTGTATATTTGTTCTATGTTGTATTCATTATAAACTATGGTTTAAACTAAGCAATTGCCTAAATAAACAACACATGACAGTAAATGTGTATGATATTCAAAATAAGTTATAAATGCTGAAAAAAAACTTTTTACGGTATATTGAACCAATGTAAACAAAAACATGACACGAGCTTTGTTTACATAATAAAGTATTGTGAGCTCTGTATCTTTCTTATAACTCTACCACTGATCTCAAAGTTTGGTTGATCATTAGAAATGTCTAGAAATTTTTTCCAAAATCGTGACCATGCCCCGTTAATGCAACGATGTGTGTGATTACTTTCTCATCGCTCAAAATTTACCTAAGATCAATCATAAAACAAACCTTTTTTAATTATTACAATATCCATATATTACATTTAATTAATTTTTTTTAACATAATCTTAAAAATCTGTTATTTTCTTTTTTATTATATATTTACCTAAGGTCAATAATAGAACAGACTATAATTCACCTGTAATTAATTTCCTTTGATCTTTGACACCCTTACCTGTGCACCATTCCCACTTAGCTAAAATCAGTCACCCATAGAAAATTCAGAATTTTAGCTAAGTGGGAAGACACCTTTGAGAGCACTTTAATACTCCGTGTATATAGGCATGTATACACAAGCGAGCGTGTTTCCCTCGGGGTTTCACACCTCTTTTAATATAGGCTCCACCCCCACCTGAACTTACCTAAGGTAAACAGACCGGTTAAAAACCTCGGCCTTTTAAGTGCACAAAACCCTGGACACAGATAGCCATAGGTAATTTATGGATGCAGATCATCAATTGTTATGTAATTAAAATACACTTGGAAGTGAGCTATCACTGTAGTGGTCAATTGTTGAATATAAGTTTAAAGTTTTAAGTCAAAGATGTTAAATAATTATTATTTGTTCTCACGTTTAGAAGTTATGAAATACGTTATTCAATGCAGTCGGTCGCCATAGAAATCATCAGAGTACTGCAAGTGTTGACAGTTTCTTATTTCTTTAAAAGACCTTAGGACATAATTCACTTGACTTACAGACTAGCGACACAGTTGCCTCCCAAAAATGTATGCACTTCTCAAAGTTACAATTAAATGGTATAGATATGTGTTGTTTAACGGATTTTATTAATTGTTGCATGCGGTCCGCCCCCCCCCCCCGAAAAATGAGAAGTTATTAAATTTACATAGTGAAATTATCGCAAATACGACTCGGACCCCCCCCCCCCCCCTGGAAAACACATATATGTTTTGGAAAGGCGTCGGAAGCGGGAATATTAAGTGTGATATTGAAAAAAATGCAGTTATAAGCATATTCGCACCCCCACCTCCCCACGGAATAGGCATATCATGAATCGGATTAGGCATATCATGAATATGGGAGAAAAAAATTTTGACAGGTACAATTTTTTCAAGTTATAGGCATACTATGTTACCTCCACGGATTAGGAATTTCATGATTTTGGGAAATAAGTTTTTATTTTTTTATTTTTGCTTGTCAACATTTCTGATGAATAGTGTAGCCCCCCCCCCCCTACGTTCAATTCGGATCCCCCCTGGAAAAATTTTCTGGATCCGCGCATGTGTTGTAAATGTTAAAGTTAGAGAAATCGTATTTTCTGGACGTTGACATTATGTAGAACTCTTTTGTTTAAAAAACAAAAACAAATTGCTTTGACGTCACACCATCTCTTTTGGTTTGGTTTAAATATACAATGTACACAGTGCTCTGAACAAAACACTGGTTTATGCCTTTCTGTTACTCAAGTAAAAAAACTGAACAAAATTGATTACTTTTAGGTTTACACGTCACATGTTAATACATGTATGCATAAATATATGATTTTTATCAAATAAATGACATTGTATCTTTAAAAAATTCCAAAATATTATAACTAAAACATGTATATGTGACATGATAGAAATAATTGTAAACCTATGGAAGGGAATTACCGCCAAAATTCTATGTATCTTACTTTTATTCTTATTATGCTTTCTTCTTTATTCTTCATTACATTTACACTTGCATGTCACTTTATTATTTTCATATTCATGCTTATCCAATTTCACTGTGATTCTCTTTGATCCTTCATTGTTTGCTTAATTCTATGTTGCAACATTCTCTTCTTATTCGTGTAAATTCTTTCTTCTATCTCTGTTACAAACGTGAATTCAAACACGCAAACCATAAACCACTTTCAATAAAGACGAATACAAGTTGCATGAATTTAATGCTGCATTATGACGCCAGGCGGCAGTGTGTGCGCTACAATTGCTGCTCCCGAAGATTTATTAAAACGAAACTAACAAATGGCATAAATTTAATAAATTCGTGAAAACATCTCAAATTAAGGGCTTAGTATAGGAATATGAAATACATGCGATTCGGCACAGAACGGTGGCCCCCACCCCTGCCAACATTTTCTGAAATTTACATTTAGAAAATTAAATTTTGGGGTATTGACACCCCCACCCCCACACACTTTCTAGATGAGCGCTCAAGGCAAAAAAAAAAAAAAAATTGGGATACTATTTGAAAAAAAATGAAGTTAGAGATGCCTCACAACCCCTACCACTGCCGCGGATTATGATTTTGAAAATTTGTGAATTTCTTTTACTTGCTTGTGAAGATTTCAGATAAATATACTCAACCTTTAAAAAACAGAACTGAGACCTGTATGGCCAAACATTATACGGATAGTTATCCCTACCACTGAGCACCTCAGTCTCGTATACTAATAGCGCACCCTCAGATGGGAGAATTATGGCATTATTGTTTATTTACAATTGGTGTTCTTTTAACACTGCACTTTACATAAACTATTCCATGTTTTAGCGGTAGAGGTTTAAGTATGAATATAGGGAATCAAAATGTTTATGAAACATAACACTTTTTTCCATGCATCAGTGCAGTGGATTTTGTGTTTTTACACTATGATATAGGCATACCAGTAGTTTGAATCCTGTCATCAGTTGTACATACATGTAAACGTATTTATCGATTTTCTGGTTGGAATAATTAAATACATGTACATATAAGTGATGTGTTTTAAGTTATCATAAATTGATATAACCGTGAAATGAGTTAAAAGGAGAGTTTGTCTGGTAGGAAAATAATACTTTGAAAGTGAGCCTCGTTTTCTGAACTTACTATTATCATATTGACAATCCAGTTTAATGACAGCCCACCCTTTTCTCCTTACACTCAACGGGGTCGGATAGGTATCAATAAGAGGTCACCTTTCTATGACCTTTAAATTTGCATACAATCTAAATATATACCCCTAGCTTATTACAGACATGCCTTTATCTGTTTTATGTAACTCTTCAATACTATGCAGTCTGGAGGTTGCAGTAATATATAGAAAATAGGCATGAATAAATTTTTCTGTCTCCTTTTGAAGAGTTCAAATTGATTTTCCAAAGCCCTGATTGGTCAGAAGTTAAGGTAGTGTGAAGATGACTTCATATCAATAACTGTCAGACCCTGACAAGTGTAAGAAGAGGGGTGGTTTTATTAAGACTGAATGACAATCCTTTCTTGACTTGCAATCTGATTAAAATTTCTATAGTCGCTATACGATGATTTGAAGAAACCCCACTTGAGGTCACCTCCTGGATAACTTTGCTTTGACCAATGGAATCGTCGGTTCCATTCCTCAGTTACATGATTTGGAAGTTATGCCAATACATTCTTTAGATTCCCTAAGGGCGTCTAATATCAACTTATGCTCCATCTCTTACTTGCTGATACCGAAAGATTCACGAACATGTGACATCATTTCGTCGTACAACTCCATTTTTGTTTGTAACCCAAAATTACAGTTTCTAACACTTGCTCTGATTGCTAGAATAACTCATGTATATTTATAAACAAACGTTCAACAGGGGGTGATCTCAAGAGGGGTTTCTTCAGATCCTCTTGTAGCGAAAATAGAAAAACAAGGAGGGGATCAAGGATATGATTTTAATCAGATTGTCTCGACTTGAAGCTGTAACGGAAGACCTTCTCGTTGCTTGCAACGAGCTCGGCTCTAGTTTATACTTCTTATACTGACACTTATTTTCTTGATTTTTTATAAAAGACACACAACTACATGTAATTTAAGACAAGCGCGTGAATAGATATAGACCAATTCAACAACTTTATACATGCGGGAATTTCACCATGTATTAACTTCCGCAAAAAAATCATATACCAACCGGTACATTAATATACAAGAAAACTGATTAATTAAACAGATGAACAATATATTTTGATTTTTAACAAGTATTTGCAACAAGCACAGGTCAAAGAGCACTCGGACGACTGGCCGAGGCTGGTCGCTGTATTCCAGACTCTAGATTGACAATTGTACGAAACTATATGAAATAATCTGAATAATGAGTAAAAATAGACAGGTGATGACCCAGATAGCAGCACATCGTTGGCCCAATCTCACAATATGGTTGTATTATCGTCGTTGGGTTATCTTTATTGGACCAACGGTGGTCCAACATGAAATATTGATAGTTGGTTATGTATTATGGGTCCAATGTTGGGCATAATATCATAAAACTCTTGTAGTTAGAGAGAGTATTTGTTGCGGGGTTGACATCGGCCCTGGGTTGGCCCAATGTCGTGAATCTGGCTAAGCATCATGGGTAAACAACATCCAGTCTACTTTTCGTAATATCGTACCTGCGCCATTTTTCATTTCAAGTAATGAGACCGATACCTTGCATATCTGCATCCAAATCGTAAGTATTTATGGGAAAGAAAAAACTTTTCTTCCAAGGATTGTCTTAAAGGACAGTCATTGAAAGTAAGTAGAATTTAAAAGATTATTTACCAGTTATTTTAGTATAAACATCTTTACTTAAGCAAGAATGATGTAAACTCAATGACGTGTTATTCTTGTTAAATTCTTATTTGAAAGCTTATAGTGATAAACATTTACATATAAATTTAATCGTAATGTATGTTTACTCTTTACTGAGAAAAGTAACAAATGTTTTTAATACTAAATACTACAGTTTTAGAGGTTGTTCGAAAAAACAGAGCAACGGCTGATTCTATAAATAGAGGACATTGAGAACAATATCAATGGGAAAGATATGCCAAAGAGAGGGGGAAGGAAGTAACGGGCACTGCCGCAGAGAAGAAAAGAAGGGAGGAGGAGACTCGGGAGAGGGAGCAGATGGAAAGTGGCAGTGCATAATTTTTAATATTTTGAAAAATACTATGACATACCTGTGGTTTTACCCTCTTTGTTATCTCTGATATCTTAAGTTTACTGACCTTGTGCATTTACATCAGAGCATGGATAAAACCATACATGTATTACTACAAGTGAGCATTAACTTTTTGTTTTTAGCTCACCTGAGCTGAAAGCTCAAGTGAGCTATTCTGATCACATTTTGTCCGTCGTCCGTCTGTCCATCTGTCCGTCCGTCAGTCTGTCCGTCTGTAAACTTTTGTACATTTTGTTCTTCTTCTCTAAAACCGCTCGGCCAGTTTCAACCAAATTTGGCACAAAGCATTCTTATGGGAAGGTTAATATAAATTGCAAAAATAAAAGACCGATCTTTATTCAAAGCGGAGAAAACCTCGAAACTGTAGAAAAAGGGGGGTGCATTTTTAAAAATCTTCTCAAGAACTACTGAGTCAAATTCAATGTAATTTAGCATAAATAATCCTTATGGAAAGGAAAATATAAATTGCAAAAATTATGGGCTAATTCTGTTTCAAATCTGAGTTATTACGAAAATAATAATAAAGGAAATGCGTGTTTCAATCAGTTTATAGCTTCGGGTTGTTCGGTATTCCATGAGTCATGGTAAAATGGGTATGCAAACCCGGGCCGGGGCAAAACAAAAGATTGGCAGTTATTAATATGCCGATCTCATTAAAATTTTGAGGATATGTTACGAACCAGTATATTTGTATTCGCTGTAAATATTGCTGCAAAACAATGCGTATTTTGGAATTGACGATTGCCGATCTGCCCCGGCATTAATTTTACCCCGGCCCGGGTTTGCCCACCCATTTTACCAAGACTCGTATTCCATACTAAACGGGTCGATCTGACAATGATGAATTAGTTTGTTGTGCAACAGTTCGCGTACGAAGGGGATCTTTGAAACAAGCAGAATACATTGGTGCCGATTTTGTGAAGTAAACTGAGGTTAAATATTTCAATGCGTTGACAGTGTTCACATATGACGGTATGGTGTTAGCTTGTTTTGATTTTCGTTTCGTTTTCATTATCTATGCTTTGTAACCTGGGAACTATCGCCTGTATTTTGTAATTTTTACGTATCAAATCAAACAGAGACTTCGGTAAATCAGACAGTTAACTGTTAACCTGCGCAAATTAAGCAAAATCTGATGTATTAAAAGAGTACTAAAATACTATTCATTCTATCGGAAATTCGGTATGATCTTTTGCCTAATAGGCCTATTAGATTAATGCAATGTGTTTTGTTGAGATGCTTAGCATTTTCTCGAATTTTTTCATAAGTTTAATAAATAGAGTTTAATATCGCTGACGGAAATATGTAGGTATATTTTTTGAAAAATAAATTGTGCACTTTATTTGTTATAGTACATATGTTTCTTGTGTTTAATTGTTTACAATTTCTATTTACTAACCATATTTGAGTGTTAAGCTTCAAATTATAAGCAAGATACAGAGATTTGCTCACAATTCTATGTAGACAGATCTGAGGCCATTCTTTTTTTTCCACTTTAAATGCTGAATAGGAAATACAAAGTTAAAATTCTTAAGCTGAATGTAATAAACTCATGTGAACAAAATATATGACTCAAACCTAGCAGAATTGTAAGCTCTGTATCTTGCTTATAATTCTAAGATTGACGCTGAAATTTTGGTTGATCATTAGAAATGTCTTGCTAAATGTTAAATACTTGTACAAAAAAATTAAATGATGATATGCTGTATATAACTACTCTCTGGGGCCCCCTCTTTATACAATGGATAATGTGAAATCTACATCAATTGTGATAGTTTTTCAGACACGAGTAAATAAAAACGACACCGTTAAACAATTTCCATAGTTCTGACACATTTCTGTTGCGGGGATAAAGGAATTATCGCTATTCCTAAGAAAATATTACAGCGGAAAATTATCCTGGTCTGTAGCCATTTTTTTATTTTTGAATAAAGATGAAAATAATGGGTGGGCCTTAGTAAAATAGAGTGATGTGCCTGTCAATACTGTACAATTGATTTTTATAGCTCTTTAACATGTCACGTGACAACAATTTTCATTCCAGTGTATTCATCAATCAAATGTGAGTAAAGTTATTAAAGTCACAAAATTTTACGCCAGGTAAACAACAGTCATTTAATTATAATGGAGAAGACAAATTAAATTTTTGAATGTTTTTAATTTGAGGAATTGAGCGGATTGGGGTTCAATTTTCTTCTTCACATCTATAGGATTTTTTTTTAATAAAATGCAATAACTATTATATGATATTTTAAAAAAAATACAAATACTAGTAAGTAGTTGAGGAAGAAAATGTACCTATATGCTCTCATATATTTTGATCGCTTTATAAAGGGGGAGGGGGGGGGGCAGAACGAAAATATAGGGAATTGGAGGGAGGTGTACCCCTACCAAATGTTTAGTTTTATATCTTGTGTAGGATTTTTTAATTCTGTGTAAAAATAGTATTCCATAAAGATACAATGTCAAAGATTACGTGTATGCAAAAATAAGGGTAAAATTCGAATACTTTACTATATTTATTTTTTGTTATTCTACTGAGGGGCCATATGGCACAATATCTTTTGAACGCCCATTGTTGCTCAGGTGAGCGATGTGGCCCCATGGGCCTCTTGTTTAATAAATGTTTTCTTCATAAAGTGCATTCATGAGCAATAAAATATGTTACAATTTAGTTATATTTTACTCTTTTCTTTTTGTTCAGGTTTTTTTTTGTCTTATATTGAAAGAATACATTGGTCCAACAATCAGTGGCGTAGCTACCATGTATGCTTATATGCCTGAGCATGCACATCATTTGGGGTGAAAAAAGGAAGAAACTCAGTAAAAAAATAAAGAAAGAAAAAAAACCACGCAATGTGGTCTTACAGTACCATATTAAAGAAACAGTACACAATGCATGTACCTAATAAAGCAAAGATTTATTTTGCATTTGAACTAATACTTTGTTTTACACACCATTTTAAATTTCCCCCATAGAATATCACAGCTTTATTGAGATATTCATTACCATAAACTAGGTGAAAATAAAAGCTTTGAGTGGGTCAAAAACAAACGTCAAAAGTTTTTTCTTCTTTTAGCTTTTTATAAGTTTTGTGATTTTATTTTATGCCTAAACTATAATCAAAACAATTTTAACTGCCTAAAAATATGCTTAAAGTCCAAAATAAAGTTATTAATGAACAGTGAATTTTGCACGGTGATAGTAGAAGAGAGAGAGAGAGAGAGAGAGAGAGAGAGAGAGAGAGAGAGAGTTTCTGTATAGTTATATGGACTGGCGGATTTAGATTTGTGATCAAAATTTTAAAAAATATATATAGACCTATAGAAAGGGAATGTGAATCAGTTTTTGTTATTTATTTATTTTATTATTCGTATGATATGTAAATTAATACATTCTAACTAGAATAGCTCATAAGTGTCTTAAAAAACCTTAAAAACCTGGGAACCCCCAGACACTCGGCCGCCTCGCGCCCCTCCCCCTTTCAACAAATCCTTGATCCGCCACTGATATGATATACACATTCAACTTCAAACACGCAGTGTAAGAATCATATTAAACATAACAAAACACTGTAAGACTTTATTGCTTATCATAGTCCTTTTATCTTCGGACTTGAAAAACAAAGGAACGACGATTTTCTTGTCGACTTGTGGAAGGACCACGTGGTGCAGCCAACGGGCGGAGTATACACGTGGATTCTAAATGTTACTGTGCATTACTTTAACGAATAAAGGATTTACTATATGACAACTAGATTAAATAAATATGTTATAATAGTGAATTAAAATTAAATGTACGTTAAGTTTAGCCCAACACGCAGGATACGCGGTTTTAAAACCTCTCTCTCTCTCTCTCTCTCTCTCTCTCTCTCTCTCTCTCTCTCTCATAGCAATCATTACACAATCAAACGTATATAATACATAGTTTCTTGGAACAAGTGATGTATAAACAAAAGGTTTCCAAGTGAATTGATAAAGAAGAAGTCTAAAATTTTATAAAGTTCACGGAAGAAACTTTATTTACTGATTCACTGATTATACGCGCTATAAAAATGAATATACCGGTGCATGAACATGTGAATGCTTTATAGAGAAAAAAATAGATTTAAAATACACAAACTATAAAAATGTTTTATAGCAAGAAAATGTCATTTGAAATTAACTGCATATTCGTCTTACCGAGAACATACAATATTTTCATGAATATTTTAGATTTGATATCGCTGAATAGAGTAAAATCCCAGTCACATTTCCAAACACGACTGACGGCCGACGTATTTTAAGGAAAAAAATGTAGTTATTCGGGAAAGAGTCGGCAGTTCATCAGCCGTCGCTTCGACGATATTGTATTCTTTTTTTCATTGGCCGACCAATTTTGTATCCGTCTGGCCAAGTTATTTTTTCTGGGTCGGTGGCCGATTTCTTCAGTTAAACCAGTCGTTCAATAATACGTCGAGCAACGTCAATCATCGCCAGATCATCGGGAGACAGTTTTTGGGAGTTGATTTTAATCAACTCTCCTATGCAGTTAATCTGGCAAACCGGAGGTTGAACAGTGTTTGGACCTAAGCACAAGTCATCACCGTTGACAAAACTTAGTAATTGAAAATAATCGATAAATTCGAATTCAGATGCATTGTATTTCAAGAGACTATTTGAAAATAGTCAGATTTTAAATGATGCGAACAATTTAGATATTTTTTGTAGTCGTATGTATTCCTACGCCAGAGTTCAATATTGTTGGATACTATTTTCGGAAATATTTTGAATACTGACAAATAATGCATCGCAGAGTTTGAGGGCATTGATTCTATCTTTAAATATTACAAAACATGATTATAATGGGGTTTTCCGTCTATACTAAGATAGAAATGTCCGTAATTATTCAAATTCAGCAATGTAATTACTTGCCATACAAAATTACATATCGTTAAATTTATTAATTTTTTTTAAATAAACAATAATTACTTAAATCAACTCCCATCAGTACTTCAGTACTTTGATTTTTTACGTCTGTCGTCACTCGTTCTATCGACATTTCGGCATTTGGGTTTTCCATAAATGTCGGCCGACTGACGATCAAAAATTGGTAGAGGGTCGACTGGACTTTGGGGCGATTTTGACAAATCGGCTGATGGACAACCGACCGTATACGGATTACGTTTAACATTTACCGCCTATCGGTTGCTATATAAGTGGTGGTAAGGCACGGAAGATTTCTTTCCTCAATAAATTGAAGCAATGCCCACGAAGTTACAGTGAATATTCAGGAATTGAGAACTTGTTTATGTCATCGGCCGACCATCGGCTTGTATGTGACTTACTGGTTAAAAATAAGAAAAGATCACGGAAGACGAAGACAATATGTCCACCGTCCGTTCTGGTTTTACGATTGATCAAACTACTTTTTGATCACATAATACCGATACAAATAATGGACTTAAGCATAAACTGTATTGTAGAAATTATTAGTGCCTTGATCAAGCCTTTCAATATGTCGGCGATTATTTTCCGTTTTATCTTAACAGAAATCCACCGTAACAATCGTTTACATCAAAATGTTATGTGTGCTGTAATTTTCTATTTATTTATTGCAATTTGGGTTTTTTTTTCTTTGATTTCTCTTACGTAAACAAATAAATATTTAAATATTTTTATGAGTAAAATCCTCTGTCAGCGGTAAAAATCGCGTTTCACCAAGTAACTGCCCTTGTTGGATCGCGTTGTTTGAATATAACGTTGGTAAAATGTACAATTACGTAATTGTTTTTGTTAAAATTCACACTGATCACAGTTATTAACCGTCATCATTTTAAAATTTGAATATTTTTCTATATTTTCATACAAAGCTCTTCGTCTATAGGAGGTAAATATAGCCTAAAGATGACCACGATCACCTAGCCCTCTTAATGAAAAAATGTTGAACGTAGTGACAATGATATTATATAAATAGTGCCTGTTTGGGAGGGTACCAGTTGAAATTGACACCCCGAGAAAACCATTGTCAACCGACGCGAAGCGGAGGTTGACAATGGTTTTCGAGGGGTGTCAATTTCAACTGGTACCCAACCAAACAGGCACTATTTATTTTATTATACTGAATGTCTTAATTTTATAGCAAATTTTACTGTTTTTATATAGAAAAGACGTGAGTTCTACGGCGAACCGTACGCGCATAATTTACGCGCATGTAACAATTCGTTCTATCGGCCCGTTGCTAAGTGTGTTGCTAACGCTGAGGGTATGGGAACGGATTGTCAACTGCGTCTTAACCAATCAGATTTCAGTATTTAACATGAAAGTAAAATAAATACATTTGTAATCTATAATAAAGCGGATATTAATGTACAGCGACGCGAAGCGGAGGTTGACAATGGTTTTCGAGGGGTGTCAATTTCTATTATTATACTTTCATGTTAAATACTGCAATCTGATTGGTTTAGACGCAGTTGACAATCCGTTCTCTCTCCCTCGCACGCTTAGCAACGGGCCGATAGAACGAATTGTTACATGCGCGTTAATTATGCGCGTACGGTTCGCCGTAGAATTCACGTCTTTTCTATATAAAAGCAGTAAAATTTGCTATAAAAATTATGACATTCAGTATAATAAAATAAATAGTGCCTGTTTGGGAGAGTACCAGTTGAAATTGACACCCCTCGAAAACCATTGTCAACCTCCGCTTCGCGTCGGTTGACAATGGTTTTCTCGGGGTGTCAATTTCAACTGGTACCCTCCCAAACAGGCACTATTTATATACTGGTACCCTCCCAAACAGGCACTATTTATTTTATTATACTGAATGTCTTAATTTTATAGCAAATTTTACTGCTTTTATATAGAAAAGACGTGAGTTCTACGGCAAACCGTACGCCCATAATTTACGCGCATGTAACAATTCGTTCTATCGGCCCGTTGCCAAGTGTGTTGCTAACGCTGAGGGTATGGGAACGGATTGTCAACTGCGTCTAAACCAATCAGATTTCAGTATTTAACATGAAAGTATAATAAAAAGAAATGTGACAAATGGTTCAACAGTTTCTAAAATCACTGAATGTATTCTGTTGCTAAAAACACCACTTAAATTGCAAGGTTTTTAAGTGATAAAATGGGGATATGATGGTTAAGGAGGCTGGGTGGTCAACAAATAACTAATCAGACCTGCTTTAAACTTTTAAACATGCTATTTGTGGCCACAAGCTATTATTAAAGTAAAGAAAAATCCTAATATTTGGCTTTAAAATTTGAATATTTTTCTATATTTTCATACAAAGCTCTTCGTCTATAGGAGGTAAATATAGCCTAAAGATGACCACGATCACCTAGCCCTTTTAATGAAAAAATGTTGAACGTAGTGACAATGATATATACATTTGTAATCTATAATAAAGCGGATATTAATAATACATGTACATTGATTGTGTCTTCATGCGTCTGGAGGTTGTTTGTATTCTATTCTCTATGGCATAACTATGATCATATGATGAGTTGTATCAAGTAAAATCTTAATTATACATAACTAGAAACGTATACATGTATTCTAATATTGAAGCATTTACAATCAAGCGTAAATGATGAAAAATTATTTCCAATTATTAAAGGCAAACACCATTTATAGAGAATTTTTTTATTTAGATTCGGTTAACATAATTATTCCTCGATTGATATACATGTAATTATTGTATTATTTACCAGAAGTTTACAATGATTTTCACAATGATTTTATCCTTCCTTTAGATACAGGTTCAACACATTTGCCTGGTGTTACCTTTTCTTCTTCAAATACTGCCAATGAACACAATCCACACACAGAGCCCGGGGCTACTCCCCTACAGAGCCTCACCACGTCACTGATTGTGTCCATTATGACCGTCATCGTCTTCAGCTCGATATCTGCCTGTATTCTCATAAGGTACACTCGATATATATATATATATATATATATATATATATATATATATATATATATATATATATATATATATATATATATAGTTTGTACAAAGTATCTGTATATTATGCTGTTTCTTATAACTAAACGACTTATTATTGTTTTAGAATATAGTTGTTGTTTTTAATAAACAAATCTGAATCGATTTAATTTAAATAAGTTTTTTCTTTAAATTCTAGAGTAAGCAAACGGCTTTACAAGCGTGAATATCGTAAGTATAAGAGGATGACAATCAAATCATACTATTTATACAGGCAATGTAACAACCGTTAATGATACAACGCCGCTTAATGATATAAATAGCATTAAGCGTTGCAATTGCGATTCTTAATGCTATAAATTATTGCATTAACAGTTAAACCAACATTTATTTGCGTGCGAGAATTTTTTGCGAGGTCATGAGAGCATTGTAGTCGCGAATATTTCCTGCCACGAACCATTACTTGTCGTGTGGTTGTTACATGTATAACAACACGGGTCTGGATCGCGAAACAGTTAAATAACGAAAGTAAATCGCGTAATAAAGTTCCGCGTCTATGATCATGTGGAGTCGCAAGTCGAAGAGAAGCTACATGTATTACACTCTCTGAAGCTGATGACGGTACACAATAAATATTTTTACTTGTGTTTTTAAAGTGTTTATTTGGAATAATTTGTATTCAATAAATATATTGATTTTGTTTGTTTTTTACCTTGTGGAAAGATAATCAATTTATTAACATAGAGGATCATGATCTGAAGAATCAGATGACTTTTGTTGCAAGGCGAAAATCATTAGATCAAACTCAATGGTATGCATTACTTCTGATGATCTGCACCTGGCAACTCCACGTAATCCGATCCTTTTGATCAAGTTACTGTTGTAATAATATAACTAACACTAACATGCATCTACATTATCGTATTTGATAGGTCAATTAAAAAGTTATTCATTCCTTTTTAGCTTAAATTAAAAAAAATCAAAATCCATACAGACCAAGAAGTCCTTTTGTTAGACCTTGAATGAATATAGCTGTTACTAAACAAAAATGAAATAATTAATTTGATTTTGGTCATTAAAAAAAGTGCCCGGTAGTAAAAAAAATTGCCTCTTTCATAATTTTAGTTCTTTATTTTATTTGTCCATGACATGATTCTTACGGCGGCATGAAAGGGACATATGAAAAAAAAAATCTTATTTGTTCGGACAAATTAGGATTTGTTCGACGAATTACAATTTGTTCGGATGAAAAAGTTATTTGTTTAGACGAATTAACTATTTGTGCGGACGAATTAGGATTTGTTCGTTGATATGAGAAGTGATTTAGACTCTGATCTGGCAATGATGTAGATGAAGGGGGGGGGGGGGGGGCTGTGATAAAGCCACACCTTTCCTTCAAATAACAAATTGCAACACGTAAGTGTTATATTAATTAACATTTATAAAATATCTGACAAATTTTGCTGTTATGCTCAATTCTCAAAATATATCACAATGTTGCATGTTTTTTTTAATATAAAGTAATATCATTATTACCGAATTTGTGTAGAAACATTACAGGTATATGTAATAATTCAGATCTATTTTCTGAAAAAAAAATCTAAATTTGGTGGTAACGCATATATAGTCATCGATTTTCTTCATGTTTCTTATTTTGAAACATGGCCATTTAAGCTATTATGGAGACATTTAGCATTACTGATTGGAATGACCAAACATGTTCTCAACATTCATGTAATATCAGTTGAAGATGCATTTTAGCAAAATTAATGGCCGTTGCTATGACGTTATGAACAATTAAGAATTCATGAATTATTTTTTTTACGTTTATATATTTCCTTAGCAATGGCAATTTAACGATGCTCAATAATGCTTGAATTACTTGATATAAAAGTTTAACTTGTTTCCCACAAATAGCAGCAAAGAATAGTTCTAAATTTTATTTAAAACAAGCATTTTCGCTTTACATAATTACTATGGTTTTCTTCATTTTTAAAAAATTTTTAACCTTGTTACGATAGTAATATGTTTCAATCTTTTATATGACGTGCATATTTCAAATAAACCTACACATCTATGGGTTTGGTTCAATGATATTCTGTGGTATTTATTAAACAAGTATTCTTTTTAAAGGGGCATGGTCACGATTTTGGTCAAAAATTATTTTTCTGATTTTAATGTTAACAATGATTCAGTAAGGCATTTTTAATAAGCAAACAAAATTTGAGTGTCATTCATTGAGTTATAAGTGAGTTACAGAGCTTGAAACTCTTTTCTATATAAACAAAGCGTTTGTTTACATTTTGAATGTTGATGTGAAAATTCCAGTTATAGACCTAAAATGAATGTTTTAAACGTTATAAACTGATTATTAATGCTTAAAATGAATAAAAAGATAAACAAATCAGCTTGAAATCAGTTTTTTACAGGTATATTAAATCTGTGTAAACAAAAACAGGGCACGAGCCTTGTTTACATGACAAAGAATAGTGTGCCCTGTATCTTACTTAAAATTCCACGTCCGACTCTCAAATTTCATTTAATCATTAGAAATGCATTCTTAAAGCATTGTAAGTAATGAAAACAGAAAAACAGAATTTGACCCAAATCGTGACCATGCCCCTTTAAAGGAATGATCGGCAATAATGATATATTGAAAGCTAGAAGCAATCAACATGATCAGTTTGATGTAAAATAATTTTAAAAAAGTACTGTATTTTTACAAACTTTAGAATATTTTGAATCTGTACATCATAATTTCATTATTATAAACCGTCAACAAATTTAATTTTGAAATAAATTTGGGAAAAGCCGTTCGTAAACTCCTTGTCTAATTTTATTTTTTAACGTAATTATTAAATGTTAATGTATCTTCTTCTTTTTCTTCAGAATACTGAGTAGGGCTCTACAAAGAAAGAGTTGTATAAAAATAATTTAATGCGACTGAAAAACATTGAATGCCATCATAACTTGCTATTGAGGTCGCATTATAACGTAACCTTGTTTATAAATTAAGCCGTCTTCCTAGCTACTATTATGCAACATCAATAGATCGAGGTCAGTTCATGGAACATCTTGATTGAGGTCAGTTCATCGAGGTCAACTGCATTACTGAATGAATCTTTCGATCGAAATTCTTACGCGTGAGACAAAATGTGCATTCTTGAATTAACAGGTCGAACTGTATTTTATGTATGTTTGCATCTCTTAAAGGGGCATGGTCACGATTTTGGTCAAATTCTATTTTTCTGTTTTTATCATTTACAATGCTTTATGAATGTATTTCTAATCATCAACTGAAATTTGAGAGTCAGTCGTTAAGTTATAAGCAAGATACAGGGCTCACAATGCTTTGTCATGTAAACAAGGCTCGTGCCCTGTTTTTGTTTACATAGGTTCAATATACCAGTAAAAAATCTTTTCCAAGCTGATTAGTCAATCATCTTATTAATTTTAAGCATTAATGAACAGTTCCTAACATTCAACACGTTCATTTTAGGTCTAAAACTGGAATTTTCACTTCAACATTCAAAATGTAAACAAAAGCTTTGTTTACATTACAAAGAATTGCAAGCTCTGTAACTCGCTTATAACTCAACAAATGACACTCAAACTATGGTTGCCTAAAAAAAAATGCCTTATTGAAGCATTGTAAACATTAAAATCGAAAAAATAATTTTTGACCAAAATCGTGACCATGCCCCTTTAAGGTAAATGAATTGAAATAAACCGAGTAAAATGTTATATAAATACTAAACCAAACTTCAAGTTTTTATAAGAACTACTTATGCAAGCGGAATGTGTGCGCACGTGGAAGCATTTGCCGGATGCCTCATATGGACACAACAGTGATCGGCCGAAGCCGATCACAATAAGAAAATATGTTTTCAAAATAATTTTCGCTTTCAATGGAACCATTCATTAGATGTTGATTTGACCACATCTGTTTTTCTATAATTTGAAAATTTACCAAATGGTTAATTCAAAATTTAACATTTCATTACTTAGACTGTAGATAACCAGAAATAACTTTCTATATTGCTTTAAAATTGATAAGATTTGCCATTTTTGTATCTTTGGTCTCCGTTACCATGGCAACGATAGTCCTTAGCAACACATTTATGTTATCTAGCTACTTATTACATCAATATTTATCATTGTCTGCAATATAAGATAATTGGTGACTATGTTTGACAGACTCCTATTTAAACTAAAATTATGATTGTTAAAGAAATTGAAGAGAATTATATATTTCATTCATTTTTACAATTTTGTATCATTAAAGGGTGCAACTGCAACGCTTAATGATATAAATTTTGTATCATTAGCAGTTGAAGGTGTCGATATTTGCTTGTTTCATTAAGCGTTAAGGCTGCCGTGCATTTGCGACGCTTAATGATACAATTCTATCATTAAGCGGCGATTTTTCATTAACAGTTGGACATGTCAACTGTTAATGCAAGAATTTATAGCGTTAAGCGTTGCAATTGCAACGCTTAATGCCATGTATATCATTAAGTGGCGTTGTATCATTAACAGTTGTTACAAGGCAAAGAGAATCGAGATTTATTGCTTAGAAAATGTCTGCAATAAATCAAATTTTTTAAAATTATTTTATACATACTGAGTATGATATTAACTCTTCTTAAAACTCCATACATCTTTACAAAAGAAAGTAAAACATAAAAAAATAAAACTGCTTTAAACCAACTTTTATTCGCAACTTTGTTTTTTACCATTTATCAGTGTTAAATACCTTTTCATTGCGACTTGTTTTGCAACCAAGACTAAATGTTTGGATATGCAACAATTAATGTATTGCATCGGCTCCCGCAATTCTCGCGAAAGTTTCTCGCAAGCGAATAACTGTTGGTTTACAGTGATTACTGTATTGTTACTATTATCGTGTATTGCTGTTCAATTTATATGTTGTGCAAATATTCTTGTTGTTTGTTTGTTTTATTATAAACCAAAACGTTATATCCGTACTTATTATTATGAAGGAAAATTACAAAATCTTTGGCAATCCAACGAGTCTACAGCTGGGGATTCGAACGTATATTCTGTTTACGATTACACTGGCTCCTTTGTCGCTCCGAGCAGCATTCTCCCACCAATACCTGATTACAACACGTACGACCAGTCGGACCAGTCGAACACGGTCAGCTACAATATTCTCTCCCTGAGGAATTTTCCATCGACAATAAATGACTATGATGAGGAGTGTAATTCATTTATGCTACCACCTCGTTCTAAGTTCAGTGGTTGTGAAGGTGAAAGAAAAGAGTTGGAGTTCGATATTGAGCCAGAGTGCCTATTGAATCTCTTCAATGAGGAGGAAAGTGACAAGGCACCTTGTCGCTCGTCTAATCCGGATATTATGCAATCCGAAGGGGGAAAAGTATCGTATCATAGTACGAGACTCTAGTTAATACATGTATTGGTTATTATATATGTACATCTACATTGTTTTTTGAGGAAATTGGACGGTTTTATTCTGCTAAAATATTATATAACTTATAGACAGATTGAAATTGAAATACAAATGCATGTCTTAAAGTTTATTAGGTTAAAAAAATTGTCGGTGAAACAGGAAGTTTTGCACTATCACAGTTAGATCTAAATTTCAAACGGAAGTGAACAACTTCATTTTTATCAATTACTCTTAATTCATGTACAATTAAAAAATCATTCCAGCAGGTTCTGGAAATATTGTAGTGGTTGATACTGCATTGATAACTATCGTTTTAGTTTGGGGGTTTTTGCAAGCTGGGTCGTTTGCTTTATGAGAACCAAAGTATTTATTGTCAACAAATAAAAATGTATTTGTAACTCAATAAATAAATTGATCATCAATTTAGAATTATTGTATAGATAAAAAAGTTTAAACCTCTAATGTTTTATTCGGATGCTGAACCTTTTTTATAATAAGACCCTCAAATACAAATGTAGTTACTAATATTTCAGTAAAAGCATCAAAAAGTTTCGAAAATTTCAGTAAAAGCATCAGAGTTTCGAAAAATTTCAGTAAAAACAAAAATTATTTTATAAAGCACACTTTTCAAAATTTTGGTTGCATAAATTAAAACTAATAGAGGGTTTAAACTAATTTTAAAACATTGGCTTAAAATTTCTATCGCTGCCAGACTATTGCGTTGTATTTATTAAATGTAGAGTTTTGTCCAGTATATCAAACCTCAATTGAGAAAAATTGATTTAAAGCTTAATTCTGAGAGATTTCGTATAATTCAAGAACGTATATGCAAATTCCTATTTTATACCTAAAGTATGATAATTGTCAGTACTCTGCAATTTATAAACGCATATTATTATCGCGTTACTTATGTACAGATTATAGATCTAACCCGTAATCAAGTATTTCCGTGCGAATCCAGAGGTTGAACAAAGGAAATACAACTATTCATATAGTTTGAAATAAAACACTTCCAGGAAGTAAATGACGGACAAAGTACATTTCTTATCTATCACTACCATTTTGCAACTAACACTCAAATTCATAACAATTCTCGACTTTACTGAATCTTGTCTTCAAATGCAAACCAGGATAGTTTGGCCTGGGAAAGAGGGATGTCAAGTTGCGTGATTTTCTGCTGATGGGGAGTGCACCACCAATCAATGGTGAGCTGTCATTTCGCACTTTAAATCTAATGAGTAAATAGGAAGTTGAAACATTAGATATATAACCAATGTAATTTGTAGTGTCAACAAGATAACGTCTATGCTGTGCTTCCAGTGTCCGAGCTTGTGGCAGTTGTAGCACACATCGTATGGAGAGGCCTTCTTGCGCTTGTAGGGACGAAAAGGACGATAAGAAGAAAGCCTGCCGTCAAGTACGTTAGAAGCAGTGGCGGACGTCTTTGTATACTAGCGGAAAAAAGAAACTGTGCATTATTTGATATATGAAAAAACATTTAAAAATTACAATGAACAAATTTTATTTTTTGTAATACTGTTAACACATGTATTCGTAACAACATCTCATAACACATTAATGTCAACGTCGAATAACGTCAATTTCAGCACACTCGAAAGTCACTGTTATTTGAAATTGAATTAACAAAATTAATAACGCGTGTGACCACCATTTGCGTTCACGCATGCTTGACAGCGGCGCCTCAGTGATGCCACTAAATTGTTCAGAAATGCTTGAGGGATGTTGTTCCAGATGTTGGTTAAAGCCTGGCCTAAATAAGCCAATGTCACTGGCTGATTTAGTAAACGGCGTAAACGTCTTTCCATTTCATCCCAGACGTGCTCGATCGGCGACAAATCGGGGGAAACAGCTGGCCAAGGCAAGACATCGACATTCTGTTGAACAAACAAGTCCCTGACTACACGTGCAACGTGTGCCCTTGCGTTGTCTTGCTGCAGAGTGATGTGATTTTGATGTCTCTGTATGAAGGGTATCACATGACGCTGAATAATTTCATCTCGATAGCGTACGCCGGTGAGATTTCCATTGACAATTTGTAGAGGGGTCCTTCTACGTGCTGATTTTCCGCCCCACACCATAACGCTACCTCCACCAAATTGTCGACGTTGCACAACACAAGCGTCCTGGTAACGCTCCCCAACGCGACGATACACCCTACAACGGCCGTAACTGCTATCTAAATGAAATCTGGATTCATCAGTGAACAGAATATTGGCCCAGTCCTGTATTCTGAATCGCAGATGTCGTGTGCACCACGCTAGTCTGGCGATACGATGACGTTGAAGCAGTACTGGGCGCACCGCTGGACGTCTTGGTCTGATGTTTTGCTCGCGAAGACGATTACGCACAGTTCTTGGACCAATTGGTCGAAGCCCTGGAATGCTACGGGCAGTCAAACTTGCTGTCTGGAAACGATTTATCAGATGCACAAGTCTAATGTGGTTGTCTTGTTGACGTGACGTCACACGAGGTCGCCCAGAGCGCGGTCGATCCTGGGTGTTGCCATATTGTTGAAAAGGTCTCCATAATGACTGGATGGTGTTCTGATGAACTTTAAAGTGTCTTGCTACAGTATTTTGTGCCATTCCAGCTTGCAGCATCCCAACAGCACGATTACGTTGGTTTTCGTTGAGTCGTGGCATGACAGAGGGGTAAATTTTGTTGAAACTAAAGTGATTTCCTTAACAAAAAGGTTTAAACAAATCCTTTACAGTTCTTATTTCAAACAATATTGGCCCGTAAAACTCGTGCGTCCAAATTCTTCAATAAACAACAGGTGCTCACTAACCATGAAAAAGTCCGTGCACCCGGACGGTTACCATCCGATATTGTCGAAAACAATACCATTATCCATTGTTTAAATTTTATAAATACAAACAATAGATATAGAAAAATTATACTAAATTTTATAATGGACAGTTTCTTTTTTCCGCTAGTATATATGTCTGATTACTTCGTTTCTCCTTTATGGCACGCATGGTGCGGTTTTCTGCCTGTCGCAGCCTTTTCTCGTCCTCTGAGTCCGATGCCAAATCATCACTCTCGTACTCACGTACAGTGGACCGACTTGTCTGCGATTCTTTTTGTTCATCTTGTTGATGACCACGGCTATCAGTCCTAGGGAGGAGGAATCTGACACACGCTTCTGTAATTAATGAAAAAATGACAATAACAAACTGTCAACCATCTCAAAAATCCATAAAACGAAAAACAAATTCAAAGCAGAGCAACACGGACCTCCAAAAAGATAGAGGTAGGATCAGGTGCCATGGAGGAGTGAGCATCCTCTGCTGACCGGTCACACCCGCCGTGTGCTTTTTGTCGTAATCTGGAAAAAAACCCGGAAAAGTATGTAGACAATTAGATGATTAAGTATGGTCTAATAATTAGTATAAAAAACATCAGTCAGCATGCGACCCAGTGGAACATTGTATTTGCTGACAAGGTCGTTGTATCGACCATAGAATAACTTATTCAAATCACCGAGAAGTTCTGAATTAAAGTTAAACTTAATTTTATTGCCTTCGTTCTTGAATTTTATAGATACCTCTTTCTTAATGGTTTTTGTAATATTTTCAATGTCGTTACTAGTTGAAAATTCCTCCTTAAGGGATTCTAGTTTATTGTCCAAGTACGACTTGAAAGGGTTAAATGTGTCTGCTAACTCGGTCCGCTGGTGGTCCTGTGGTTCTAGAACGTTTCCAGCATGACGTATGGGTCTCTCAGATGGTGTATCCCTCAGTAAGTTTTTTTCTGCAGAGTCTTCTTTCCGAAATGGGGCGAGAAAATCAGTTTTCTGACGAGACATCTGTCCAGAGAATGTTGTTGCACGTAAAGCAGCGAAACCTCGAATGACTTTAATTCCCTAATACCTGGACACAGGTAAAGTACCTGTTCCGCACGAGAACACTTAATCCCGTATACTCATCAATAATCCAATTGAAATCGTTATACTATATATAACTCTCTCAAACACCGGAAATAAACAACAACACGTGTTTACCTTACCATTTATAAATATATCTATTATGTATAACAATGTTGGCCTATTGTAGTGTCATCGTCTTTCTTATGATGGCTGTAAGACATATCGATGGAGGATGCCATGTAAATGACTGGTATGTGGGGTTTTTTCAGACGCAGTTTATTTTCATAATGTTAAAGTATGCAATGCGACTTCTGCAGTATTATTTTGTACTGTGTCAGAAACTGAGAAAGCAATACTTATTCTAACATAATGCAGTAAATGTCAACATGCAACATGTTTACGCTACATAAAACACGCAAAAAAAAAAAAAAACAACAACCAACCAATAATCAACAATCTTAAGATGGTATGGGACACTTCCATTTTGTGGCGTATTTCCGATCGAAATAAACAATGGAATCAAGAATAATTTTATAAATCTTTTTTTTTCACGAAAAGCGCAATTGATTAGAGGGTTACTAGGAATCTGTAGGCAATGAGTTCAAATCTCACGGGGGCTTTTATAATTTTTACATTTCAAAATTTTGTTACAACTTGCTTTTGGGACAAATATTGTGAAATTTAAAAATTCGAAAACTGTGAAAGTATTTTTATTGTTGTGTTCTATTATCTACATTGATATCGACAGTTGTCTCATACTACCTTTATGGGGATATAAAACCATATTATATATATATATATATATATATATATATATATATATATATATATATATATATATATATATATATATATATATATATATATATATATATATTGTCATTTTATATAATACGATAAACAAACACTAAATGAAAAGGCTGGACATAAGAAGTGTGCCGTTTGATTTTGAATTTAGACTGTAAAGACTGCATATTACTTATAAAAAGATTCTAAATGGTTTTTATTATATTTAAATTTTCTTAACAGGCCGCACTCACGCCAAGTCAGTTAAGAATAGGACCGCAGAGATGTGAAAGTTATAATAAAACTAGAAAAGTAATAATATGCATTTTGATAAACATTGAAAAAATACATTGAAAAAATACAGCAATGTATATATAAATGAGGTTAATACAAACGTAAACATTCATTTGTATGGATGTAACTCTGTATATAATAGAAGTTGATATTCTGAACCGTGATTAGTTCAATTGAGACTCTTAGAGCATGGTAATTGTGTAATTTGCGTTTCTTTGAATATATGTAAACTAAATATAGTATAATATTGAAAATGTCTGATGTTTGCAAAAGTGTTATATTTGAGGCCAAATCGTATATTAAGTGTGCTATACCTCTTTATTTTGATGAACTGAAAAATGAAAAACAGGAATGTAATAGCTAAAGGCGTTGTTTGATGTATACACTAACATGAGATTGAAAATGAAAATTTGATTAGGTAAATTATTGAACCTTTAGATATAAATTCATAAAGAAAACTTGTCTTTCAACACAAAAGAGTTATAAAATGATTAATTTAATTTTTAAATCTACGCCCCTGTTCCCCTCTCCATTCTCCGAGGAACTTATATTTTCCGAAGGCAATGTTTTCAGATATTTGGTAAGTTTATTTTTATTAAAATGACAAATTGTTATCTATTCAAACAATTCAATAACGTTGAATAATGGAAAAATGAAAAAGCAAAAATGATATAAAAATGTATTTTGTCCAAGTGGTTTTTTTTTTCTGCAGACGAAAATCAGAAACAATTTCCGTTGGAAAAGGTAAAAATTTTCAATAACATTTTCATAACACAGTACATTGTTTAGATATCGAGTTCGTTTTTTATAACATGATAAACAGTGCCCAAAAAATTGTGATATAAAATTCAACAAAAATTATCCCATCACTACTAATACATTTATATATGTTGATTTAAAGATGTATGCAGACGTCCATAATGATGAGACGGAAGAGAGTAAAGTTAGTTCTTCCTTATGATTACACAGAAGAAAAGAGGACTTAAGCATCGATAGTGATACAAGTCTTTCCTTTTGTCTTCGTCGCAAACAAGAAGAGAATACAAGCATTAAAAGTGATACCAGTAAACTATCACATGGTTATTTGTCTCCTATTGTGACAACAGTCGAGGAAACCAAATGGGAAATTCGGTGACCTAGTGATTGTGACGAATTTTAAGAAATACAAAGTGTAAAGAAAATGCTGACTCACCCGTCTGAGTTTCAAAATTACACTGTTTTTAATGGACAGAGTTCAAATTTTATTTTTAAAATCTTTGAATGTTTACATACAGAACAAACTTTATCATGAATATGTTCATGTGAAAGTCTAGATTATGTTCTCTCAACTTAAATCTCCCAAACCATTTCTTTTACATTTTTACAGATGTGTTTTAAACAACCACAGAGAAAAACTTCAACCTTAATTTTGAATATAACATCTGTCGGGTGCGACGAGTCTCAAGTTGAAATATTAAATATGATTTCAATATATTAATTCCACCTTCCCTTGATTATCCGTGATGCAACCGTGTTTACACAATTCTCCTTCTCGGAGAAGCGAATGTTCAAAAACTATATTCTTGTTATTTGATAATATGAAACATACGTTGGTCTTTTTTTAAAAGTTAAAACATAAATATATAAAAAATATGAAATTCAAACAACGAACTCGCGTTAAAATAGCAGTAGACATTTTTCATGTATGTATATCAAACAGTATGGCTATTGAAAATAAATGGTATTGATGATTTGTCTCGACTCGACTTGAGTTCATCAACTCAATTTCAGTTGATTAGTAGACTAAATAGCCTGGCTCAATAATCCGTAATATACATAGTAAGATGGATTAAACAAATGATGTATGTTAATTTGTACACGTTAAAAGGATTTTAAGGGGAATGTGCGACCATCTTGAACATTTGAGAATAAAAATGTAAACATTTCTTTAGCTGGGTTGTTTCTGCCTAAAACTTTTGGCAAAAGATGAAAAAGCAATGAATATGAGGTTATACATGTTTTGTATGCAAATTACTATATATAAATTTAGGTGGATTTCCTATGAAAAATTCGGTTTAAAAAACCTAAATTTCACCTCAAAATAAACAAGATTATTCTAGTTAAATGTATCTTGGACTAATTGAAATAACTGCCTACATATGCACTAATCTTTTTTTTTTAAGATGAGCAATTTAAGATGTTTTGAATGTCTGAATTTATCTTTCACTTTCTATTTTTAAATTAAAAATAGAACCAATTATCGATCAAATCTCTGAGTGTTTTACAAGTACTTAATGTAGTTAATTGAAAATACTGCTATTATCATGTGACTTTTGTTTCAAGCATGATGGAAAAAGGAAGTTCCGGTATATTTTCCTTTGAGTTTCACAGATCATTAAACATTTTACTTTTATTAAAAAGTTTTTTTTTCATGTTGAATAGGAACATTGGACCTTGCTTCACAGGATCTTACCGTTTGTAAGATACAATGATCTATGGTTGTGTTTTTGTGATCGGCTTCGGCCGATCACAGTTGTGTCCATATGAGGCATCCGGCAAATTTCACTATTTGCGCACGCATTGCGCCTTGCACTACTTTATTTTCTTTGCAATGGCAGCCTCATTTAAATCTTTAATTACACGTAGAATACTAAATAAACGTTACTCCTATTCGTATGCATTGAAATTAAAACATTTATACAGTTACATACAAACTGATTCTAATCACGTTTGTCTTTACATATGCGTAAGAATATTTATCGGAAGTACAATTCGCCTACTAAAAGTAAAGCATATTCATGCCTTTCTATTTCGGAACGGAGTAAAGTGAAGTCGTACCAAAACTGACTCGTACCCAAACAGACTCATAATCCATTTGTCCGGGGATAAACATGATATTTGGATTGTAAATAAAAAGATAAGCTGTTAAAATTAGGTTTTGGATTAATTACAATTTAGAAGTTACAAGATACGGTAATTGAATCTAGTATTTTGGTTATCTTCAAACAAAGTTTAATATCATCTCCTTTAAGTTTGCCAAATAGTTTCCTATATCAACATTTGATAGACAATTTTCGTTTACATGCAATCTTATCTTTTTTTTTTCAAAAAATGTTAATTATATTGGAAATCAACAAAACATGTATTGGAATGCTTTTCGCATTACATAACAAAGCTGACCAAAGATAATAGCCAACATGCCGATCATTCCTTTAAAAGGAATACTTGTTACTATATTTCTACAGGTACCTGTTTGGAGCAATGATGGAGGATGCCATGTGAACAACTGGTCAGTTCTGTTATAAGTACACAATCATAACGTATGGAACAGTTAAGGAGGCTGGGTGGCCATTATTTATAGAAATTTTATAAATTAACCATTAGATGAATTAAAAATTTAAAGATTTGTTTAGCTTTAAACTACGTGTATTATTTAGTAAATAAAAAATCCATAATCATATTTTGCCTTTTAAAATTTTGGCATTTTACTAGTTTAAAAATAGCCACGACCATCGAGCCCTATTAATTTCATATATTATACTTATAAATTAAGGCATTTTGCAAATAAACTACAAAACGCCTGTACCAAAGTACTTGCTTACACCTTTGGTATTGAAACAAATGTGTGATGATGTCCGTAAGGTATAACTGAATTTTAACTGATAAGTTATTATTGTTAAATTAATCAAAAACCTACTTTCATTTTCGATAAACAAGCCCGAAATAGCAAAAATGAGAGTAAGGTGGTGGACACGCTTTGGCGGATCCAAGTCAGGGATAGTCTCGATCAAAATATATACTTGCAATAAAATAATATTGAATGATTAGGTAAAGAGTGAATATATTTACTGTGAGCCTATTTAGAGAATACATAGAAGTTAAAATTAGACAAATGTTGAACAAATAAAATGAGTCAATTCGTTTCTTTAGTGGGCGATTTTAGTTTTGATACTCATTCGCTTGCGAAGCACGACCTCTGGTGAGAGATTGGGATAGAAATTTCCAGAACAGGGTAAACAAGAACGCGGATTGACTTATTAACGAAAGGTGTAGGATGAGTTCATCATGCATAGCGGGCAGATACCTTGAATCGGACTTCGATTAATACAAAAAGTTGATAAATAAAATGGAACAATTATTGTGACTTATTGTGTATTAATGGAAAGAACTTTCTAGAGCGGGGTACCCAGAAAGGGGGGTGGACTTAGGTGGCACAGGACAGTTTTTTTGATACATTTCATTGTAGCCAGGCGATGTGTGTCTTCGGAACTCGGTAACTAGAATTTCCTCAGTTCCCATTGAGCACAAATACCTTTAATTCACCTGTTTAAATTTAAGTGAACCCACTATTTCCACTTTCCGCTATTTAACACAGATTCATAGGGCTCTCCATAAGTAAAGCATCTTTACCTAATGTTTTAGAGGTCAATTGTTGTTCAACCTCCTTAAATAAGAAACCTTATTCAATACTACATACATCTACATAATATTATCATGATAAAAGCATCACATCACTTAGAAATACCCTTGCATGTATACCCTCCCACTATCTTTTGATTTTCATAAGAAGAATTAGTTTGAACCCTTTAACCTAATATTATGAAACTTGTGGCAATTTCCTTGAGTCATTGCTCACACATATTTGAAAACAACCATAACTGATATTAAAAATTGATCTTTTTTGGTAAATGGATGATTTGTAGCATTTTTATTCACAAAAAGACATGCCGCCCTACATGCTATTTCTTGTTTTCATGAAAAAGTAAGCTTATAATCATATTTAGTGAATATCTTATCTATTCTGGTTTCTAGTTTCCTTTTAACTTTGCTGCAATAGTAAGACCTACAAGTGTGATGCCTGCCTTTAATTAAAATGAAATTCAAACACACCCGGGTAGCTGGGGACGGACGAGAATTTCATGAAAAATGTTCAAATTTTACATGTTTTTCTACATTTTTGATTCATATATACATAAAAAGGTACAAATATGTTGTTTCTTGTTCATTTCAAGAGTAATTATCATAACAGATGTTATTTCAAGGTCAAATGTACATTTACATATCCTACATGTAAAGGTAATGGAGATAATTGGAAAGAGGGGGTGGCTTTTTCAATTCTGTAAATACATCTAAAATATCACTTTAGGACAGGAAAAAGCAAAAACTTGAGTTTTTTGACATATTGAATACTTTGATAACTGCATTTGTCTACATGTAAACTTCATTTGAAAGAAAAATATGCTGTTTTTAAAAAAATGGGTTATATAAGTCATGTTGCTTAATTTTATTTCATAAAATCTGACAGCAAAATTGCTGCAGATTTATAAATTTAATGATTCAATTGATCAAAACTGTTTTAATGTATTTATTCTTATCTCAGTAATTAACTTAAGCCTATTAATTGTCATCAGGATAGGAAATACCTACTTTCTAAGCCAATTTACTCTAGTGGTGGTCATTCTACACATTTAAGAGGGAGTTACTCCCCTTGTATATAATTGCTAATAAATCATGTAAATGACATCTTTAACCAAAAAAATCATCCATTTCCACAAAATATACAACTTATGGTACAAAATCCATTCAAAATTACAGTGAAATAAGAAAATACCATGTAGTCTTGAAGGTGGCACAGGATAGTTTTTTTGATACATTTCATTGTAGCCAGGCGATGTGTGTCTTCGGAACTCGGTAACTAGAATTTCCTCAGTTCCCATTGAGCACAAATACCTTTAATTCACTTGTTATAGGGTCAATCACTAATTTCTAAAGAAAATTACTAGTCAAAACCTGTACAATTTTCTACATACTGGATTTTATGAGATTTTGACCCTTTCATATTTTGCTAATTTTTCATGATTTTTCAGATTTTTAGACCTCCCCCAGCTAATTCCCTGCAAAGGGTTGACCTTCCGGACCGTGTGCATGTTGCACCATCATATGTCAAAAACTTACCGGTGTATAGTTTACAATGTCCCATCCACCTACTTTTCGTGTTATTTTACCTCCCGTCTGTCATTTGCAATTTCACTGTGTAAAGTCAACACAACAGTCATAGCCGCGGTTTCACATTTTACTTCTGATTCTCGTGTACCTAACATATGGGGCCTACATATTGCATGTCAATTTCAACAAGAGACATCCCTCTAACTAATGATAATCATTAAAAATCATTTCATGAATTTTAGCAACACTCATAAGCCTTCAAGTACAGCAACTCTCAATTTTACAAAAATATTGTCCCTTGCTACCTAATTGACATTATCGCCGATAGTGTAGGGCGAGTTAACCATCGGGCAGATACTTTCAATCTGACAATTTTGGATTAAAATATGCATGCAAATGGATAATAATGCACAACCTATCGTGTTTTAATTTTATACATTTTCATACCACGGTAGATTGGTTGTAAACCTTTGACATTAATTTGTAAACATTAATGATCATGTCAGATTACTGTATTCTACGTCTATATGGATAAATGATGTATACATTAAACGGGGAAGTTCAATGGGGATCCCCCCCCTCCAGATTGTTTTTGTCTGAAATTCTTATTTGGGACAGTAATAGAAATTATATTGAAAATTGACCTAAAGAACCAAATTTAGAGAGAGATACACTAAATACCCATTCACTGGTGTGAAATAAATACAATAAAAAAGCAGTTTGTGTTTACTTCAATTTTAGAAAATAAGATAAGGAAAAAATCGGACAAAGTATGTACAAAAATGAACAAAAAAATATGGTTTAACGTATTTAGCATTATATCGTAATAATGTGCTTGCGCGGGTTATCATCTAGTAAGCAATAATCGTATAAGATAAACAATTACTTAAGTTCAGGCAAAAATAATTGGTTATTTAAATGTTAAACTAAAACGAACTCAATATTTTATTATATTATTTCATTTGAATAACTATCATTTTCTTAAAATTAAATATTTATCGTAATTTATCAAATAATAATAAAAGATCTTCCTTGTTTTTATTTCGTATCTAACATTACATCAATAATTATATCAAAGGAATAGAAAACATAAATGTTCGTCTTTTCTATCAAAACTGAATCTCATGAATCATGGAGATTTCTGTTCCTATTCTAACATATTGTTTTAAAAATTTTTGTTTTGATTTACTTTTTAAATATTTTGGATTTTACTCATTCTGTTGTATGTTTTAGGGATTTTGTTTACAATTAGTACGAATCAATATGTACTTTTCTGTAATAGACTGCTAAAATAAAAAGCTTACCAGGAAAAATACTTCCATCTTACAATAAGGAAGAAATTAATTAAAACGAAACCATTTACATGTGTATACATACTCATACAGACACACACACAAAGGGAGAAAGAGAGATACACACAGCGTAAACAGAAAACATTTCAAAATGATATTCACGTTTTTGCAAACTAGTTATAATCCATAATACAATGGTATACCATTTCTATTGTTACTTAGGCCCTTTTCGTGCCAAGCCAACTTTAGAATAGGACCGCAGAGCTGTGAACGTAAGCAATGCTTACATAATCCGTATTAAACTTTATTATATATGCTATTAAAGGAACATAGTTTTAAAATTTTGTTACATAAACATTTGACGCTAAAACGTTTGAAGTGATTTCCACAACCTATGCATGCATATCTAAACATATATTTTCATTTCAGCATGCAAGTCAGGTCGTTACGGTTGTAATTGTTCAGATTCTTGTCCAAATAATACATATGGACAGGGATGTTACCACGTTTGTAAGTGCTCTGATGACAAATTTTGTAATCACATGACGGGTTGTACAAAGAACAGTAGTGTTTCAACAGAGCCTACGGGTAAATAAACAAAAGTAAAGACATTGTAACTTTAGAAAATTGCAACTTTATTGTGAAAAAGATTCGATGATTTTTTTTCACCTACAGTTTATGCATTTGTAATTACTATTTGTCTTAACATATAAAGGCAGCTACATAATATAACATAATTCATCATAAAATATGAAGTAAATTTCACATATTTCATTGGTCAAACAACATCGACTTCTAATTCTGGACATGCAATAAATATACTCAGTTATCAAAAGTAAGTATATACGAACAGACTTATAGCTTAATAGTCAGAAAGTAAGACTAAACATATTTACTTAAAAAAGCAAATAAGAGATTGTTCTATTTCTTCTTTATTTCTACAGGTAGACTCTCAGTTGATCTTTCTTTTGTTTCTCCACATAAGGAGGATGTATACGTGACATCATCACATCAACTGTTAGGTGGAAATCCTTTTAAAAACTTAACAATCTCCCTGGTTGTTTCATCCGTAATTGTCATTGTCTTCAGTACAATGTCTGTTTGTATTTTAATAAGGTAGATTGTGCATGCAAATCTTGATATGTCTTTCTTCGTGGAATAACAAGTTGTTATCTTCAAAATAATCACCTTTTTTTTTATAGGAACAAGCTTATACTGATAATACAACTTTTGCTTAGATTTCTTTCATGCAATCTAAATACAAGTGCATCATGATTTTGTTTTTGATTCAGAGTTAGCAAATGCTACTACAAGCGTAAATATATTAAGTAAAACGTAATTACATTAAATCTAGTAAATAAAATATAAGTTCGTTTAACACAGAAGTGAAATTGCAAGTCGTAATTTTAAGTAGAAACTTCATTATTCTTTTCACCCGGTGCCGTTTCATGCATAAGATTTGATTTTAATTCCATCAAATTAATTCAACAAACTTATCAAAAGAAATTTAACATACTTAGAAGTATTCTATCTTAGAGATATCTTACTAGTACCTATTTTTCTTACTGCTTTTTGTTTAAACGTACTTTTATCTCACATTTTAGGTAAATTCTTCAATCAGTTGCAACCCAGCGCATCTAGAGCTGGACAAGAACATATATTCTGACTACGAATTCGCCGACTTTAGGAGCACTTCAAGTAGTGATCCTCTCCATACTGAAACAAACATCTATGACCAGTCCAGTAGAGCCAGTTACGATATTCTCGTACTAAGGAATCAGTCATCGACAGTAAATATCTATGACGCAAATTGTAATTCTGATATCATACCACAGCGATCAAAGCCAGATTATGCAAACAAGGAGTTAGACTTTGATTTAGAGCCAGAGTGCCTATTAAATATCTTCAAAGAGGAAGAAAAGGACGTGCCACCTTGTCACTTATCAAATCCGGATAATGTGCAATCTGAGTTTATCAGTGTAACAAAACTTTAGATTTTGATGTTTTCATTTTAATATGATACATTAATAAAATTAATGTCAACAATCTCTCTCTCTCTCTCTCTCTCTCTCTCTCTCTCTCTCTCACACACACACACACACACACACACACACACACACACACACACACACACACACACACACACACACAATTTTGTATAGTAAAGTTAATTCTAAATTAAATGTTATTGGTTATTGAGCATTGTTAGCCACTTCAATGCTTTTTCAATTTATTAAAATTTCCGTGTCATGTTTATAGATGGTTTCAAGCTGTTTGCGTTGATATTTTTTTAACAGTCAAATGGTTTGATGCAAAACCATATATTACATTATCGATTAATCGGAGGCTTTAGTCGAGCAATAGTCGAGTACTCGATGATTTATTTGAAACTGTGAGTTCTTTCCAAATCAATTAATGCTACTGCCACATACATCTAATCTTAAACTAAAAACATTTAAAAACTTATGATAATATATACTAAATGTATTTGATTTAAAATAAACATGTATGTAATTTGAAAAGTATTTTATCTAAATATCCGTTAAAAATTGTCTTGGTTTTCCCCTTATTTTTGTGACGCTTAGATATGATTTAGCTTATCTTAGGCTAATCAAATGGGACCTGTTACACAGTTAGTCATTGTTCGTGCCTAAACAACAATAAAAAATTAATGATTATAAAAAAACCCGCATTGAGATAATTATTGATATGATTAAATTTTTGATTATACAAACATCTAATTAAATAAATAACTAATTAGAAGAAACACAAATTGTTCTCAAGTTCATGTCTGCTTCTGTAAATGAAAAAAGATCAATTATTAGCCGCTTCAAAAATACACCTGGTACATCGATGGAAAAGAGTGTTTATTACTGATCAAACATGTCGAGAAAAGAAAACTGTTGTTTACATTCGTAGCCCAGAAACAGCCGCGTTAAGAAAGAATAATTGTAATTTTAATTTCTGTTCACTTTATTAAGAGTAATCGACTAAGAAAAATTTAGTCGGTGATCGGTGTGACCGAGCGATAGTCGAGTACTCGAGTACTCGTTGACATCCCTAGTCACTATAAACCTATGTGAGAAGTAAAGATTTAATGGGTATTTTTACCATTCTATAATCACTTAAATTCAGTGGTAACAATGCAATCTAAGTTAACCAAAAATGCTTTAAAAAATTAAAATTAAATATTCTTCAATCAATTTGTGGTGGGGATTTTTATTTTGCTAAATATAATTTACTGTGTGTGTTTTCTCTCTTTTTAATTTATCATTATTGAAAGGTTATCCTCATCCTGTATTACAATTAACCAGCTATCATACACAAGTCTCAAAAGAAAAAGCACCAATGCTGTAAGATTATCGATGGTATAGATGGTTTCTGATATGTCCCGTTTATTTTGCGATTCTAAAAAAATACATTATGTAAGTGCATGTTTTATAATCAACTGTATTTATTGTATGCTATTTTTAACAACGCCACGAATGAAGATACAGCATTATTGTAAATAATAGCATTTATGTAATTTGTGATATGTTCTGTTAAAACGATATTTTAGGCATTTTGATTTTTAGAAAAATTAAGCCATGCATTTGGGTCTTTAGCACTACCTTTTGTTACTTATATGTATCAACCAATCAGAACGTACTAATATGTCACGTGATGTATATTTAGCGCCACTTTGAAAAACGTTTTGTAAACAGAGGATCGTTTATTTTAAATCTAACACAAAAAAGTAAGTGTATGTGATGTGATCGATGTAATTCCCCGAATCCAGGTAGGCTCCGTCCAAACCACCGACAATGGCGACTGATGTGTGCATAATCGGACATTCGTACATTCGTCGTCTGAGGGATTTCACAACCACAGTGCGGAATTCTTGTACTTTCAAATTCCCCCGCTGTGTGTTTTATACAATTTGGTGGAAATGACTTGTGCCACGCAAAGCCAGGAAAGGTGACCACGGACATTTTGTCATATGCTCAGTATCTAAAGGATGGTGTTGGTATTCGGAATGTGGTAATAGGACAGCTCCTTCGACAACCCTGGGCCTCACGTGCATCGTACAACGTCGATGTAGTGAATGTCAACAGACAGCTCAAGTCAGAGGTGGAAAAACGCCAGGGAATCCATTTCTGGACACATCGTGGGTTTTGGACGGACCTGACCTACCTGGGAAGAGATGGGGTTCACATTGATGCTGCCTCTCGCCACATGAAGAAATATCTTCACAGCATAAGAATAGCTGTTCTCCATCATTCAAGATAAGAATATGTATATACGTATATGGTCTGTCAACATATGTAAATACCCAGATACACTGCACAAATTAAGAGATATAAAAATGTTACAAAAAGGTAGTCTTGAAAATTGACTTGGTTCACTAGACTGCCACAAGCTTACCCATCAGATTTGCTTACACGTAATTATTTATCACACTGGCGAAGTTTTATGTAATGTTCATCGTTTTTTTAAATTTTTATCTTTTCCTCTCATTATGCAGAGCTGTGAAAGTTTGATACATGCAGAAAAAGGGTATTTTCATTTGCACATGCCGAGTTTTGTTTGTCATTCATTCTTGAGATTTTATTATTGCACACACAGAGTTGTGTGTATTTTTCATGTCCACATGCAGAGCCTTGTGGAGTTAATTATTGCTCATGCAGAGTTGTGTGTATTTTTCACGTTCACATGCAGAGTCATGTGAGTTTACTATTGCTCACGCAGAGTCGTGTGTATTCTTTATTATCACATGCAGAGTCATGTATTTTCATGTTCACATGCAGAGCCGTGTGAGTTGATTATTGCTCACGCAGAGTCGTGTGTATTTTTCATGTTCACATGCAGAGTCATGTGAGTTTACTATTGATCACGCAGAGTCGTGTGTATTCTTTATTATCACATGCAGAGTCATGTATTTTCATGTTCACATGCAGAGCCGTGTGAGTTGATTATTGCTCACGCAGAGTCGTGTGTATTTTTCATGTTCACATGAAGAGTCGTGTGAGTTTACTATTGCACAAGCAGAGAGGTATGTAATGGTCTAATTTGTGTCTATTTTTCCTTTTTCAAATGCAGAGTCATAAAAATTTTATTGCAAATAAAAAAGTGCTTGGAGCAAAGTTTAGTGGAAATGCCATTCAAATTTTAAGTCAGTCTTGAAGTCTTGGTGGCAAGTGATTTTCTAGCATATATTTTTTCATTAGCCTTATCTACTACTCGATGCAAGTGTTTCCATGATCAAGTTCTCATATGAGGATAATTTTAATTTAGGGCACTTTGCACTTGGGAGTGAATCGGCTTTACTATATGACTGTCAAACTTTAGGAGCTTGAAATACATTGTCCATATTCACACATATTTAGTTACATTGTAGACACAACCATGCCACGACGCAAGAGAGCAGAAGAGCCGCAGGGGATTGTTCAACCCAGTAGTACCAAAAAGTCAAAATCAGAGGCGAACAACAGTGTAGGTACAAATAAGCCAGTGGCGAACAATATTGACTATGAACGTCTGGCCCAAGAAATTGTCAAGTTACAAAGAGCAATTCCTGCAAATGTAACTGACCTACCCACCAACCATGACGTGCCAATCGAACATCCTTCACGAAACGTTCAAGATGATGCATCGGCCACTCATACAAGAAATGAAACGACACAGGAAAATCAAATTGCTTCTGTAATAACACAACTCTTAGAAAATACTGCAGGTGAGCCAGTAGGCACAACTAATGATTGTGTTAATTCTAACCATGTCATTTCATTGTCAGAGGGTATCCCCCTTGGTGCCACAGTATCACAAAAGATAAAGGCCAAAATCTGATCCAATGAGTTTTTTGATTAAAGAGTGCTACTGTCTCACCAGGAGGAAGAACCTCTCATGCTGTCCCTTAATTCGGGTGTTATTAAGGTTCAGCATACCATGAAGTCTAAGACCCCTATGTTCATCAGTCAATGGACTGATGCCTTCCTGATTTTTATCAATATAAGGATACAAAAGCACCCATCAGAAGCTCCCCATTTGTTAAAGTACATAAGTTTTATTAGGGAGATGCAAATGCTCCACGGCGACACCGCTTGGAGAACTTACGATGAATCATTTAGGAAGCTCAGGGAATCTCTAGAATTAGCATGGCAAAAGCCAGGAGAGGAATTAAGGGGGAAATGTATTTCAATGTCCCAGAAGCAAAACTATGGTCAGCCCTTTCGAGGGAAAACAGCGGCCAAAGTCCGCTTCTGCTTTCCTTTCAATCAGGGGGGGAATGCAAAAACACCCCATGCGCTTACTCCCATTCCTGCCAAATATGTAGCGGCCAACACTCAAAGCTTAAATGTTCATCCCAAACGCCAATTCCAGAAACCCTGTTGGAACTCTGACTACTGAGGCACAGAATCTTTTAGCCGCAGCTTTATCAGATAATACAAAGGCTGCTTACAAAAGAACATGGGGTCTCTTTATACAATACTTTCCATGTATAACTTCCATACCTCTATCACCCACAGTATTATGCAATTTTATTGCAAAACTTGTTTCACTTGGCTACTCTTCAAGTAGTATATCTTCCCATGTTTCAGCCATAAGTTATGTACACAAGATCCTCAATCTGCAGGATCCTGCTGAAGCATTCTTAGTCAAGAAAATTCTACAAGGGTGTCACCATTCAGCACCTAGTAAAGATTCCAGATTACCTGTTACTGGTCCCATCTTAGCAAACATGCTGAGGGGTATAAATACTTCAATACAAAATTTGTATACAAAATGGCTACTCAAATCAATTTTTCTGTTGGCCTTCAATGCCTTCCTGCGGTTGGGAGAGATTGTTGTAAAAACAAAAACTGATCAATATAAAGTAATACAGAGAAGTGATATTACATTTGAAATGTCGCATGCAACACCAGTGGCTGTTGTAATTGTGTTAAGAAATTTCAAAACAAATGAAACGCATGACCTTTTTCAAATCCATCTTAAGGCTTCGGGTAACGAAGACATGTGCCCAGTTAAAACACTCTACACGTACGTTCAAACCTTTGGTCATAAGTCTGGTCCCTTGTTTCAATTCATGGGAGGTGAGCCAGTAACCTATGCATTTGTATCAAAACATCTTCAGAACATAATCCGTTTCATTGGCTTGAACCCTGCCCTTTACAAGGGCCACAGTTTCAGAATAGGGGCAGCCACTCATGCGGCACAATTAGGTTATTTTGAAAACTGCATTCAAAATATGGGCAGATGGAAATCGGACGCAATTTGCAGATACATTCGGTTGTCAAGCTTTACATTTTAATTCCACCCTCTCAAAATATGCAATTACTATTGCGTTTAAGTGCAATGTAGGTATTCTTAATGTTAGTCACAGGTCAGAAGTCAAATCTGTATTTGTTTACACATAGTTTACTTAATTGTTAATTGTCCTTTATTCCCCAGTATTATGTTCCTGGTGCCAAATCCAGTTTTTCCTACCCCCCTCCCCCTATCTAACATTTGAGACATAGGTCAGATGTCAACTGCTGTGCTCTCATAGTATCTACCTGTATGATGTCAATTGAGGGTTTTAAATCAATATCCACAGACTGTTTTCATTTTCTAGTCCCTTTCTAACTTACAATCAGGAATCACACAGGTCAGAAGTCAACTGCGGTGTGATTTATTGGTAACTATTGTTATTCTATTTTTGTTGCTGATCGCATAAACACAAGTCAGAAGTAAACTGGTGTGTTTATGTCAAATTATGTACAAATGAATTATTTTTCTCTTTAGTCACTGCATGTTTCTTTTACTAATCGGTGCCTACTGGTTCCTCATCATGGGTGGACTTTGCATGATAGTTGGAATATGTATGTTTATTATATGACAGGTGCTAGTTTTTTGTTTTTGTTTTTTTTTTTTTTTTGTTTTTTGTTTTTTGTTCCTCCCATTTCTGACTATACATATATTTTTGTTTCCTGCCATGATCTGGCTAGTCCACCTTGTGTGGGCCCTTCTGCAAACATGCTGTTTGCTTTTGATGGCTGTTTGTTTTGTTTTAGCAATATTTTGTTGTATGCATATGTTGCATATAAATTATACATTTTAGTTGTGTGCAGGGGAGGTCACATTTCGTACTCTATTTGATCTTACATCCAATGTCGGATGATCTTAATATTGTTAAGACCTCCCCTTTAGTCTCTTTTTCTTATTGTCAAATAAATTGACAATATTCACTCAAACATGTGTTATGTTCTTGATAGTACCAGCCAGATCACCAATATTACATAAAGGAAATTCCGGAATGAATAACACTGACAATTCGCAGAAATTTTAATCATCATCAGCTGTTATTAAGCAGTCGATATGAAGGGAATTTTACTATTGGGACTTTAAAGATTTCTTAAGTTTACCTCAAGATATGAGTTCACCTTAATTAAGTTTTATTGTGACTAGAATATGAATGTTCGCGTTAGAATACTAGCTGTTCTTTTACTATGTGTAAGTAATATCTATGGATGATGTCATGATAACAATTGGTATGTATATCTTATTGTTTACGGTTATAATGCATCGTACACCGACGTGTCGATGAAATCAATTAATACTATAATACGTCATATACATTCATGCTTTATGTTATTATTTCTAATGAACCTAAAAGAAATATCGCTTTGTACTTCCTACTCATTTTAGAATTTCATAGAAACAAATCATGGTTGCTATATCTACCCCCCCCCCTTCTATATAGCAGCTTAAGTAAGTAACTTAAAGGATTATATAAATCTTTTATGGGAGTTGTTAGATGGGAGGGACTATATAATAGTTAAAAGTCCTTGTCAAAAATCATGTTTGTGATTATTGAGTTTTAACCCAACGTAAAACAATGTTTTAAATTGACTGTCAATAAATTATTGTGCAACAACGAAAACATAATTTGAATCAAAATAGTTCACACAATATCAGTACAATGAACTGTTTCACACATAGTAAATAAGTATTCTTAAATTTATGGACTAAATTGATTCATCATTGTTTCTATCAGGCAGGCTGAAAGATAACACTTGCATTAAAGTAATTCTTCCATTGTTGTTGCGTAGGCCGAACTCATGTCAAGCCAACTTCAGAATAGGGGCCCAGAGATGTGAACGTGAGTATACACTAAGCATGCATACGTTTAACAAACACTGTTAGAGTTAAAATAATTGTATAATCAGATAAATACATGTTGGGGACTTTGATTGTGCACAACACAATGTCGAGTAGTTTACATGTAATGTGTGTTGTTATTACAGCGTGTGAGTCGGGTAGTTATGGCTGTAACTGTTCAGAACCGTGTCCCAATGGTTATTACGGTCAGGGGTGTTTCCATGTCTGTGGTTGTTCTGATAAACAATTCTGTGATCCAATAGTAGGTTGTATAACCAACAACAGTAGGACTACAGATACAACAACAGGTAACTGTAAGTATTACGTCCTCGAGGCAAAAAAAACAAAACACCAACTATGCTGACAATACAAAAAGAGGCTTCGGCCTCTCGGTATATCTTGGAGTGTAGATGCGGGAATGACTCTTCCCCGCAGCAATATCCGCCCATATTAGAAAAGTGAAAGTGTTTTTTTTTTAATTTGCATGTCATGAACCTAAGAAATCTAACTTGCATTTATGCAGGTCATAAACTGAACAAGTTTCGATATTCTTATAAAAGGGGGGGGGGGGTGTCAGCCAACAATATCGACAAGTTCATCTTGTAACCTGCAGTTCCAAATCTATAATCCATTTCGAACGTAGACTGTTTGTTTTCACTGTTAAAAAAGTTAAAACAGTCGAAATTTTATGAGCAAGTATTATAAAATCGCTGGAGATCTATCATTCTTGCAATAAAGGTAGAGAAAGCTTATTGCTAAAGGTACATTTTGCATGCATATACTCACTTTTCCTGCAAAAAAAAAATAAGAAAATATTTTATAATTTTATGAAATCTTACAATTTTCATCAAACGTTACTACAGAGATAATTTCATAATTTAGATATTTGTGATCTTATGCCCTTATAATGTAACCCAAAGTTAAGTAAGGGACGAATGGTTCATCAGGTTCTAATAACACTGAGCATGTTTATTTGCTAATAATCCAATGTACAATTGCGAATTGTTTTTAAATTAAAAAATTAAATAAACTTTTACATAAAAAGCTTATTAAGTTCAGTTACAAAATACTTACTAAGTGTGTTATTTACTCCAGGATAATTATTCGAAGACAACGAGTTGCTAATAAACAGAATGTTTTTTGCTTAATTGGATGGGGAAAACAAAGTAAATTTTTTAATTACGTTATCTTGTTCTTATACGATTACAAGAATTTACCAAATAATGACAAATTATTTCATACACGGTAGATTGCTTTAGTTTACGAAAACATAAGACTTTAACCCACGTTCAATGACTTTTACAATGTAATTATACATAGTTTAATTTACAAAACAACAAATGCGAAGCATGCCTAAATTGCAACTTTTTACTGTCAATTTACGAATATTGCTAAAGGAACTATTCTTGGGTAAAACTATGAAAATTTTGATTGATCCAAATTTGTTGGAAATCCTTCTGCAGTTTCAACAAATAGTGTTGTATCATAAGCATACAATTAAAAACTTTAATCATGTGTACTTCCAATGATAGTTTCTTTGCATAATATGCGGTTCAGTGTTATATCGGTAAAATGAAAATAAGAGTTGCAGCAATATTTCACCTTGCAAAACACCACAAAAATGTCACAACATTGACAATGGAGTGTACCTCGTTATACTTCATACACTTTTCCTCAGAATCTTATACATTGGTTTTACTATACCAAATAGTTTACCTGTGTACCTTGTGAAATTGAACTAACCATATAATCAAATTCTCTCTTATAGATAACATAACAGAGATTTGATATGTATTTTTTCTACAGTGCTCACTTACTTCATATTCACAGAAAACACCAAAGAAAGCATTCTTAAATAAAATTGAAAATGAAATTTTAAAAGTTGTTGCTTGTATATTTTCATATGTTTATTTTTAATATTGTGTATCGTTTGGGTCATTCTAATTTATATCAGTAAAATTAAGCATTCAAAGACCAACATGTCCAGCAATTCGGGTTGTCATTTAAAAGCAAATTTTAATAAGCAAGATTTTATAACGGTTAGCGCACAAGTCTGTCACTAATAGAATAGTGGTTTCTGGGGATATAAAGTTTAATATTTGAGAAAATGTTAAAATAAGTCACAAATATATTATCTATAATAAAGTAGAGTAAGAATATCATTTGATTGTGTCTTCATACGTATGGAGGTTGCTTGTATTCTATTCGCTATGGCATAACTATGATCAAATGGTGAGTTGTATTAAAGTGAAGTCTTAAAAGCATACATAACTAGAAGCACATACATATAATCAACTATTGAAGCATTTATAATCCAGCGTGAATGATGAAAATGATTTTCAACTATCAAAGGCAAACAAATAGAGAAGCTTTAGGTTCGGCTAACGTTTACAATGATTTCATCATCAACACAATCCACACACAGAGTCCGGGGTTACTCCCCTACAGAGCCTCACCACGTCACTGATTGTGTCCATTATGACCGTCATCGTCTTCAGCACGACATCTGCCTGTATTCTCATCAGGTGCACTCTATATACTCCGTATAGCATTTGTACAAAGTTACATTTATTGTTATTTATGCTGCATCTTATAACTAAACAAATTATTATTGTTTTAGAATATATTTGTTGTTTTTATCACCTAAATCTGAATTGATTTAATTTACATATGTTTTTTCCATTAAATTCTAGAGTAAGCAAACGGTTTTACAAGCGTGAATATATTGTTATTAATTGCAATATCAATCAAGAGAATTTTCCTGTTGAAATCATAAATCTATAGTTTAGCCATACAATAGGAAGTGACAAATGCGATGCAAATGTGAATTAAATAAGGACTGTTGATAGTTAAAATACAAATCATTATATACAATTCTAACAGCGATGGCGTATTGTATTGTTATTGTACTCCTAATGGTATTTATACGCTATAGTGATGGAGGATGCCATGTTAATGACTGGTAGGTGTTTGTTTGAACGTATTCTACTTTCTATTTGTATGCATAAGTATTATATATGTCTATTCCTGAATTCAAAGGTATTTTGCCTTGTGGTAGGTATGCAGTTTTTATGTTGGCTTAACCCACGAAAATAAAAAAATCAGTGCGCATAATACATATTGATTTCATGCAAGTTCATCAATAACACTTAAAATAAATATTTTCTGAACTTGTTATATTTAATATTTGAAAAACATTTATGTCCCTTCTAAAGTTCTTCACGTTAAAATTGAAACATAAGGTATATATTATATCGTTGTTATGATTAATATGAAACATGTATATGAACAAGGTTGTATATAAGAAGGAAAGCTTGTTTCTTTAGTTCTACAAAGCTTCTACAAAGCTAATATGATACAATTTTAACAAAAATAATTACATGAATTCAAGACAATCTTAAAATAGCTAATATTTTCTTAACAGGCCTCACTCATGTCAAGCCAACTCTAGAATAGGATCTCAGAGATGTGAACGTGAGGTTTATTGTATAACAAGATTGATTACACACACAAAAAACTCAGCAACAAATGTACGTACTATCAGTATAATTCTGTAAATATATATTCACGACACATTTCAGCGTGTGATTCGGGTAGTTATGGCTGTAATTGTTCAGAACCTTGTCCCAATGGTTATTACGGTCAGGGGTGTTACCATGTCTGTGGTTGTTCTGATGAACAATTCTGTGATCCAATAGTAGGATGTACCAACATCAGTAGGACTACAGATACACCAACAGGTAATCAATCTTAGACACATTTAACATATAAGGTACTGTACATTAAAATTGCTTATGGGTGAAATGTTACGTTTGAAAGAATAAAATCATTGTAACACAGTTTGTATTCTTCTGTAGATAAAGTTGAATCTACTCCATATATTAGAAGTAATACCAGATATGTGACAAGCACTTTTTCTTTGAAGAGTGATAAAGACCAACTGACAATTTTGACTATTGTCGGAATAACCACTGGCACTTTACTGTCGATAGGTGTTATTTCCAATGTACTTTGCTTCTGTTTTCTATGCAGGTAATTAAAACAAAATATACATGAGTAGCCGGGTACAAGTAATATTATTAATGAGAATACTGAACCATGATGTGTTTTCAAAAGTAACAATTATTGCTGCAAATATAATTTTACGTTGATCAATTTTTATCTAAGTCACAATGCACAATGAGTTTTTTTCTGCAGACGAAAATCAGACTCGTTTTCTCTTGAAAAAGGTATGAAACTCAGTTTGTTTTTTATTATAACACATTAACTCTATTGAGTATATTATTTCAAGAAAATACGACACCGGTGCACAAATACATTGTTTAGTTTAATTAAGCGAAATTGTTTTCATGCATATAAAATATACTTGTTGATATACATGTATGACTGTCAACCTAGATGCAAAATCAACCGATGAAGTACTTGAACTTGGAACCAATGAAGAGAACATCGATGTTCATTCGTATCTGACTATCAGTGACAGATCAGTGAGAATGTATGCAGCTGTCCATTATGACGAGGCGGAGAAGGGGAAAAGTAGTCATTCCTTATCACTACACAGTGAAAAAGAGGACCCAAGCATCAAAAGTATAACAAGTCATTCCTTATCCCTCCACAGCAAAAAAAGAAGAAAATACAAGCATTAAAAGTGATACCAGTAAACTATCACTGGGTTATTTGACTCCTGTTGTGACAATAGTCAAGGAAACCAAATCGGGTAGTCAACGATCTAGTGATTATAAATAATTTCAAGAAATTAATAAATGTACAGAAAATTTTACGCAAAATATCCGAGGTTCAAATTTGGAACACTTACCTTTATGGTTGGATATTAATAAAAATACTTTAATTTCGCATACAAGATTACTTTCTTTTAGAAGAAAAAAATCTTCGTAAGATTTAATTATCTACAATATGTAATCTGAACTTTTTTTGTTTAAATTAAGAACTCATTTTATATCCTTTTCTTTATAGTTAAAAAAATTATACAAAACATTTTATAATGTCTTTAATATTAATGTACAAAATTAATATAACACAATTAAAGTTGGTACATTGTATTTTTATATTAGTATCTATAAAGTCAAGGGTTTTATCTTAATCACTACTCATTCACCACATCCTATTCATTAATTATTTTATACAATATCAAAGGAGAATAATTAGATTTTTTTGAATGAATAAAAAATTGGGATTTTTTAAAATTAATGCGATATCTTTTATTTGATGTTATTGTACTCACGAATTAGTGTTAACGTTATGATCATTGCCTTCATTATTAACAAATGTAAATTTATTTTGATGAACTGAAAAATGAAAAACAGGAATGTAATAGCTAAAGACGTTGTTTGATGTATACACTAACATGAGATTGAAAATGCAAATTGATTGGGTAATTTATTAGACTTATAGATATAAATTCATGAAGGAAACTTGTATTTCAACACAAAAGAGTTATAAAATGATGAATCTAATTTTTAAATCTACGCCCCTCTTCCCCTCTCCATTCTCCGAGAAACTTCTATGTTCCGGAGGCAATATTTTCAGATATTTGGTTAGTTTATTAATTCCTGTAGAAATCGTTTACAGAAATTGGAATCAGGATAATAAATCACACAATTTCTTCACAAGAACTCTGAAATTAAAGCTCCAGCGGGATTAGATAAAACAAAAACGTAGAAATCAATTCAGTATTGATCAGAGGAGTATATGTCGACGAAAAGATTGATTCAGTTACAGATCGACTTGATATCTTGAAATTATTTTTTTCACTATATTTTCTCGATATTAAATAGAAGCAAAGGCTACTAATAATTCTTTTAAAAGTTATTACCTTCAAACATCATCCTGATGAAACTAATTAATTCCAAACATTGTCCCCACAAAAGGCTCATAGCAAATCAGACAAAGATACATATGCAAATAAAAATGAGCTAATGGTTTGATATTGTTTAAACCAAAGCAAGAAGCGACCACTTTATCATGACATTTGTATTTGTATAGTGTACAGTAATAAGCTGCACGACTTAGATTAATAAAATACAAAACTTTGAGATTGTTCTTATTATTTTACTTGTAGCTGGTTCAAGTAAACGTCCTACTTACATCAACTTCGCCTTCATATGCGAACTTTAGAGTTGAAAGTCATTTATATAAATGCAACCCAAAATTACACATATTGGAACCTATACCATGTCCCAAGATACCCTAGATTCACATTTTGCTTAATTACTTTATATTTGTAAATACGTTAGGGTTCAAACGATATTCATTCAAAAGTATGAAAATGTTCCAAGATTTCTCCTTTGAAACTCCCCCTCGAGCTTATCATGCTTCAATACTCGGCTAAAAATTTGATGTTTACGGGGATTTTGTAGTGCAACAGAACCGGATGATAACGTTAAAAAATTGTGCGAGGTATTCCAAAGGAACCCTAATGGAGAAAAGATGACAAGATTCCACAAATTCAACTCTTCAAATTAATTCCTGTCTATTTCCAAAATCTATCGTGTCACGTTTCAAAGTTTGGAATAAAATACGAAGTGACAAAAGCGATCGATGATTATCGAAATAAGGTCGTTTTATAGTAAGTGTACGAATCATTACATTTATGTTCTTATTCACCACTTCAACGAACATAAATGATTTATAAATTAAAAACTCAAACACATATGTAGGAACTGGTTTGCCTGCGTCTAGATCTGTTTCTCAAGTATTTTACAATAGGCATTACACATTTTGTGAAAATATACGGAGCAGATGTTAAACCGAAAAGTAAAACGTTAAAGCAATAACACTTATTTTCCAACTAAGCGAAAAGTGGGAAATTTGCTTTTTACAAATGTCAATATGGTGATAGCCTGATTTCAAGTCAAATTTAAATAAGAAACAATCTTTATTAAAGAAATTAAATGCAACATTTCAATCTTCAAATTTGACTTTCCTTTTCTCTACAAAGACATTTAATTGGCTAAGGTCCGAGATAAGTCTCTTTTTACCAGACCCCTTATTTTCAGCAACACTGAGTGGACTAATCACGTATGGCTCAAAAGGAACTTCCTGCACGCAGCCACTGTCTAGGAGATTTGAAATAGACTGATCTACAAATTGTTCGTTTTTAATAGCAGATTTGTTATTTTTCATTTTCATACGTGGAGGCACTGTATTAAATGGAACAACGTAACCGTTTTTAATTTTATCTAAAATGAACTGATTTGCGCCGATAGTTTCCCAAAATTTATAATGCTTACATAAACTTTCTTTAACTCCTTTACCAATATCAGGTAAATTTTCAAAAAACTCAACTTCTTGCAAGTATGATTCAAACTGATCAGTAAAGATCGATTCACCCATAAATATACATACTGATCATCGGAACTACTGCGTTGCTGAGCTTGTGCTGTCCTGTTTTAGCTTGGGCTGTGCATGACGATTTCCAGTGTCCGAGCTTGTGGCAGTTGTAGCACACATCGTATGGAGAAGCCTTCTTGCGCGTGTAGGGACGAAAAAGACGATTAGAAGAAGGCCTGCCGTCAGGTACGTTAGAAGCATAGGCGGACGTCTTTATATATGTCTAATAAAGTCGTTTCTCCTTTATGGCACGCATCGCGCGGTTTTCTGCCTGTCGCAGCCTTTTCTCGTCCTCCGAGTCCGATGCCAAATCATTACTCTCGTACTCACGTACAGTGGACCGACTTGTCTGCGATTCTGATGAGCTTATTTCTTTTGTTTATCTTGTTGATGAGCCCAGCTATCAGTCCCAGGAAGGAAGAATCTGACACACGCTTCTGTAATTAATGAAAAAATGACAATAACAAACCGTCAACCATCTCAAAAATCCATAAAACGAAATACAAATTCAAAGCAGAGCAACACGGACCTCCAAAAAGATAGAGGTAGGATCAGGTGCCATGGAGGAGTGAGCATCCTCTGCTGACCGGTCACACCCGCCGTGTGCTCTTTGTCGTAATCGGGGTAAAAACCCCGGAAAAGTCCGTAGACAATTAGGTGATTAAGTATCGTCTAATAATTAGTATAAAAACATCAGTCAGCATGCTACCCAGTGGAACATTGTATTTGCTGACAAGGTCGCTGTATCGACCATAGAATAACTTATTCAAATCACCGAGAAGTTCTGAATTAAAGTTAAACTTAATTTTATTGCCTTCGTTCTTGAATTTTATAGATACCTCTTTCTTAATGGTTTTTGTAATATTTTCAGTTACCAGTTGAAAGTTCCTCCTTAAGGGATTCTAGTTTATTATCCAAGTACGACTTGAAAGGGTTAAATGTATCTGCTAACTCGGTGCGCTGGTGGTCCTGTGGTTCTAGAACGTTTCCAGCATGACGTATGGGTCTCTCAGATGGTGTATCCCTCAGTAAGTTTTCTTCTGCAGAGTCTTCTTCCCGAAATGGGGCGAGACAATCAGTTTTCTGCCGAGACATCTGTCCAGAGAATGTTGTTGCACGTAAAGCAGCGAAACCTCGAATGACTTTAATTCCCTAATACCTGGACACAGGTAAACTACCTGTTCCGCACGAGAACACTTAATCCCCGTATATTCATCAATAATCCAATCGAAATCGTTATACTATAAATAACTCTCTCAAACACCGGAAATAAACAACAACACGTGTTTACCTTACCATTTATAAATATATCTATATCTACAATGTTGGCCTATTGTAGTGTCATCGTCTTTCTTATGATAGCTGTAAGACATATCGATGGAGGATGCCATGTTAATGACTGGTATGTGGGTTTTTTAAGACGCAGTTTATTTTCCTAATGTTAAAGTATACAACGCGACTTCTGCAGTATTATTTTGTACTGTGTCAGAAACTGAGAAAGCAATACTTATGTTAACATAATGCCGAAAATGTCAACATGCAACATGTTTACGCTACAAAAAACACGCAAAAAACCCAACAACCAATAATCAACAATCTTAAGATGGTATGGGACACCTCCATTTTGTGGCGTATTTCCTATCGAAATAAACAATGGAATCAAGAATAATTTTATAAATCTTTTCTTTCACGAAAAGCGCATTTGATTAGAGGGTTACTAGAAATCTGTAGGCCATGAGTTCAAATCTCGCAGGGGCTTTTATAATTTTTACCTTTCAAAATTTTGTTAGAACTTGTTTTTTGGACAAAATTGTGAAATTTGAACATTATAAAACTGTGAAAGTATTTTTTTATTGTTGTGTTCTATTATCTTCATTGATATCGACAGGTGTCCCATACTACCTTTATGGGGACATAAAACCATTATATATATATATATATATATATATATATATATATATATATATATATATATATATATATATATATGTCATTTTATATAATACGATAAATAAACACTAAATGAAAACTCAATTTCAGTTGATTAGTAGACTAAATAGCCTTGCTCAATAATCCGTAATATACATATTAAGATGGATTAAACAAATGATGTATGTTAACTTGAACACTTTAAAAGGATTTTAAGGGGAATGTGCGGCCATCTTGAACATTTGAGAATAAAAATGTAAACATTTCTTGAACTGGATTGTTTCTGCCTAAAACCTTTGGCAAAAGATGAAAATGGAATGAATATGAGGTTAGACATGTTTTTTGTATACAAATTACTATATGAATTTAGGTGGATTTCCTATGGAAAATACGGTTAAAAAACCTATATTTCACCTCAAAATAAACAAGATTGTTCTAGTTAAATGTATCTTGGACTAATTAAAATAACTGCCTACATATGCGCTAATCTTTCTTTGTTAAGGTGAGCAATTTGAGATGTTTTAAATGTTTGAATTTATCTTTCAATTTCTATTTTTAAATTAAAAATACAACCAAATATCGATCAAATCTCTGAGTGTTTTACAAGTACTTAATGTAGTTAATTGAAAATATTGCTATTATCATGTTACTTTTGTTTCAAGCATGATGGAAAAAGGGAATTCCGGTATACTTTCGTTTGAGTTTCACGGATCATTAAACATTTTACTTTTATTAAAAAGTTGTTTTTCATGTTGAATAGGAACATTGGACCTTAGAAAACTACAAGATTTACCTATAAGTTACACAGGATCTTACCGTTTGTAAGATATGATGATCAATGGTTGTGTTTTTACTATATTTCGACTGGTACCTGTGCGGAGCAATGATGGAGGATGCCATGTGAACAACTGGTTAGTACTCTTAGATGTATACAATCATAACGCATGGAACAGTTAAGGAGGCTGGGTGGTCAATATTTATAGAAATTTTATAAATTAACCATTAGATCTACTTAAAATTTAAAGATGTGATTTGTTAAGCTTTAAATTATTATTTAATTAATAAAATATCCATTATCATATTTTGCCTTTTAAAGATTTAGCATTTTAATAGTCTAAAAATAGTCACGACCATCAAGCCCTATTAATTTTATATAAGCAATATTCGGAAAAGATAAACAATTACACAAGTTCATGCAAAAACATTTGCATGGTTATTTAAGTGTTAAGCTTATTCAAACACTAAAATTACCTCGATATTTTATTATATTATTTCATTTGTATAGCTATCATTTTCTTAAAATCAATTATTTATGGTATATTTTCAATTGTTTTGATTTACTTTTTAAATATTTTGGATTTTAATCATTATGCTGTATGTTTTATAGATTTTGTTTACAATTAGTAAGAATCAATATGTTCTTTGTGTAATAAATTGCTAAATAATTTACCAGGAAAAAACACTTACATCTTACTATAAGGAAAAAATTAATTAAAACGAAACCAAATACATGCGTATACATACTCATACAGATACACACACAAAAGGAGAAAGAGAGATACTAATTGTTAGACCATAATTAATTACCTAATTGTCTACGGACTTTTGCGGTTTTTATTTTCCCGATTACGACAAAGAGCACACGGCGGGTGTGACCGGTCAGCAGAGGATGCTCACTCCTCCATGGCACCTGATCCTACCTCTATCTTGGAGGTCCGTGTTTCTCTGCTTTGAATTTGTTTTCGTTTTATGGATTTTTGAGATGGTTGACGGTTTGTTATTATCATTATTTCATACACACAGAGAAAACAGAAAATATTTTAAAATGATATTCACGTTTTCGCAAACTAATAATAATCCATAATACATTGGTGTATCATTTCTATCGTTACTTAGGCCTCACTCGTGCCAGGCCAACTTTATAATAGGACCTAAGAGCTGTGAACGTAAGCAATGCTTACATAATCCTTATTAAACATTATTACCCGTGCTATCAAATGAATAGTTTAAAAAAAAAATAAACATTTGACGCTAAAGCTTTTGAAGTGATTTCCACAACCTATGTATGTATATCTAAACATTTATTTTCATTTCATTTCATTTACGGTTGTAACTGTTCAGAATCTTGTACAGATAATACAGATGGACAAGGATGTTACCACGTTTGTAAGTGCTCTGATGACGAATTCTGTAATCACGTGACATGTTGTACAAAGAACAGTAGTGTTTCAACAGAGCCTACGGGTAAATAAACAAAAGAAAAGACACTGTAACTTTAGAAAATTGCAACTTTATTGTGAAACAAATTTGATGATTTTTTTCACCTACAGTTTATGCATTAATAATTACTATTTGTCTTAACACATAAAGGCTGCTACATAATATCATATAATTCAGCATAAAATATGAAGTAAATTTCACATATTTCATTGGTCAAACAACATAGACTTCTAATTCTGGATTTGCAATAAATATACTCAGCTATCAAAAGTAATTATATACGAACAGACTTAAAGCTTAATAGTCAGAAAGTAAGATTAAACATATTTACATAAAAAAGCAAATAAGAGATTGTTCTATTTCTTCTTTATTTCTACAGGTAGACTCTCAGTTGATCCTTCTTCTGTTTCTCCACATAAGGAATATGTATACGTGACATCATCACATCAACTGTTAGGTGGAAATCTTTTAAAAACCTAACAATGTCCCTGGTTGTTTCATCCGTAATTGTCAGTGTCTTCAGTACAATGTCTATTTGTATTTTAATAAGGTAGATTGTGCATGCAAATCCTTTAACATTACATTAGATCATTTTGAATAAAGTCTAAGGATGTCAATTTTACTCGGTTGGCTTAGTCGATTAATCGGAGGCTTTAGTATAGCGATAGTCGAGTACTCGATGATTTATTTGAAACTGTGAGTTCTTTTCAAATCAATTAATGCTACTGCCACATACATCTTATCTTAAACTAAAAACATTTAAAAACTTATGATAATATATACTAAATGTATTTGATTTTAAATACATGTAAATTGAAAAGTATTTTATTTAAATATCCGTTAAAAATTGTCCTGGTTTTTCCCTTATTTTTGTGAAGCTTAGATATAATTTAGCTTATCTTAGGCTAATCAAATGAAACCTGTTACACAGTTAGTCATTGTTCGTGCCTAAACAACAATAAAAAATTAATGATTATAAAAAAAAAAACACATTGATATAATTATTGATATGATTAAATTTTTGATTATACGTACATCTAATCAAATAAATAACTAATTAGAAGAAACACAAATTGTTCCCAAGTTCATGTCTGCTTATGTAAATGAAAAAAGATCAATAATTAGCCGCCTCAAAAATACACCTGGAACATCGATGGAAAAGAGTGTTACTTACTGATCAAACATGTCGAGAAAAGAAAACTGCTGTTTACATTCGTAGCCCAGAAACAGCCGCGTTAAGAAAGAATAATTGTAATTTTAATTTCTGTTCACTTTATTACGAGTAATCGACTAAGAAAAATTTAGTCGGTGATAGGTGTGACCGAGCGATAGTCGAGTACTCGAGTACTCGTTGACATCCCTAGTCACTATAAACCTATGTGAGAAGTAAAGATTTAATGGGTATTTTTACCATTCTATAATCACTCAAATTCAGTGGTAACAATGCAATCTAAGTTAACCAAAAAATGCTTTAAAAATTAAAATTAAATATTCTTCAATCAATTTGTGGTGGGTTTTTTTTATTTTGCTAAAAATAATTTACTGTGTGTGTTTTCTCTCTTTTTAATTTATCATTATTGAAAGGTTATCCTCATCCTGTATTACAATTAACCAGCTATCACACACAAGTCTCAAAAGAAAAAGCACCAATGCTGTAAGATTATCGATGGTATAGATGGTTTCTGATATGTCCCGTTTATTTTGCGATTCTAAAAAAATACAATATGTAAGTGCATGATTTATAATCAACTGCATTTATTTTACGCTATTTTTAACAACGTTACGAATGAAGAAGGAAATTCCGGAATGACTCACACTGACAATTCGCAGAAATTTTAATCATCATCAGCTGTTATTAAGCAGTCGATATGAAGTGAATATTACTATTGGGACAAGTTTACCTCAAGATATGAGTTCACCTTAATTAAGTTTAATTATGACTAGAATATGAATGTTCGCGTTAGAATACTAGCTGTTCTTTCACTATATGTAAGTAATATCTATGGAGGATGTCATGATAACAATTGGTATGTATATCTTATTGTTTACGGTTATAATGCATCGAACACCGACGTGCCGATGAAATCAATTAATACTATAATACATATAAATTCATGCTTTATATTATTGTGTCTAATAAACCTAAAAGAAATATCGCTTTCTACTTTCTACTCATTTTTGGAATTTCATAGAAACAAATCATGGTTGCTATATGTACCTTCTCTCTATATCAGCTTAAAAAATCATGTTTGTGATTATTGAGTTTTAACCCAACGGAAATCAATGTTTATTAAATTGACTGTCAATAAATTATTATGCAACAACGAAAACATAATTTGAATCAAAATAGTTCACACAATATCAGTACAATGAACTGTTTCACACATTGTAAATATGTATTCTTAAGTTTATGGACTAAATTGATTCATCATTGTTTCTATCAGGCAGGCTGAAAGATAACACTTGCATGAAAGTAATTCTTCCATTATTGTTTCGTAGGTCGCACACATGTTAAGCCAACTTCAGAATAGGGGCCCAGAGATGTGAACGTGAGTATACACTAAGCATGCATACGGTTAACAAACATTGTTAGAGTTAAAATAATTGTATAATCAGATAAATACATGTTGAGGACTTTGATTGTGCACAACCCAATGTTCAGTAGTTTACATGTAATATGTGTTGTTATTACAGCGTGTGAGTCGGGTAGTTATGGCTGTAACTGTTCAGAACCGTGTCCCTATGGTTATTACGGTCCGGGGTGCTACTTTGTTTGTGATTGTTCTGATAAACAATTCTGTGATCCAAGAGTAGGTTGTACCAGCATCAGTAGGACTACAGATACAACAACAGGTAACTGTAAGTATTACGTCCTCGAGGCAAAAAAAAAACAAAACACTAACTATGCTGACAATACAAAAAGAGGCTTCGGCCTCTCGGAATATCTTGGACTGTAAATGCGGGAATGACTCTTCCCCGCAGCAATATCCACTCATATTATAAAAATAAAAGTGTTTTTTTTTTTAATTTGCATGTCATGAACCTAAGAAATCTAACTTGCATATATGCAGGTCATAAACTGAACAAGTTTCGATATTCTTGGGGGGGGGGGGGTGTCAGCCAACAATATCGACAAGTTGATCTTGTAACCTTCAGTTCCAAATATATAACTCTATTTCGAACGTAGACTGTTTGTTTTCACTGTTAAAAGAGTTAAAACGGTCGAACTTTTATAAACAAGTATTATAAATCGCTGGAGATCTATCATTCTTGCAATAAAGGTAGAGAAGGCTTATTGCTAAAGGTACATTTTGCATGCATATACTCACTTTTCCTGCACGTTGCAAAAAGAAAATAAGAAAATATTTTATAATTTTATGAAATCTTACAATTTTCATCAAACGTTACTACAGAGATAATTTCATAATTTAGATATTTGTGATCTTATGCCCTTAAAATGTAACCCAAAGTTAAGTAAGGGACGAATGGTTCATCAGGTTCTAATAACACTGAGCATGTTTATTTGCTAATAATCCAATGTACAATTGCGAATTGTTTTTAAATTAAAACATTATATAAACTTTTACATAAAAAGCTTATTAAGTTTATTTACAAAATACTTACTGAGCGTGTTATTTACTCCAGGATAATTATTCGAAGACAACGAGTTGCTAATAAATGTAATTATGCAGAGTTCAATTTACAAACAACAAATGAGAAGCATGCCTTAATTGCAACTTTTTAGTGTCAATTTACGAATATTGCTAAATGCTATATTTGTTCTATCTTTGCAGAAAGGAACTGTTCTTGGGTAAAACTATGAAAATTTTGATTGATCAAAATTTGTTGAAATCCTTCTGTAGTTTCAGCAAATAGTGTTGTATCATAAGCATACAATTAAAAAGTTTAATCATGTGTACTTCCATTGATAGTTAGTTTCTTTGCATAATATGCGGTTCAGTGTTATATCGGTAAAACGAAAATAAGAGTTGCAGCAATATTTCACCTTGCAAAGCACCACAAAAATGTCACAAAATTGACAATGGAGTGTACCTCGTTATACTTCATACATTTTTTCTCAGAATCTCATACATTGGTTTTACTATACCAAATAGTTTCCCTGTGTACCTTGTGAAATAAGTTAGCTACGTCATAAGCTACAACTAACTATATATAAATGAAATTCTCTTTTATAGATAACATAACAGAGATATAATATGTATTTTTCTACAGTGCTCACTTCCTTCATATTCACAGAAAACACTAAAGAAAGCATTCTTAAATAAAATTGAAAATGAAATTTTAAAAGTTGTTCCTTGTATATTTTTATATGTTTATTTTTAATATTGTGTATCGTTTGGGTCATTCTAATTTACATCAGTAAAATTAAGTATTCAAAGACCAACATGTCCAGCAATTCGGGTTGTCATTTAAAAGCAAATTTTAATAAGCAAGATTTTATAACGGTTAGCTCACAAGTCTGTTACTAATAGAATAGTGGTTTCTGGGGATATGAAGTTTAATGTTTGAGAAAATGTTAAAATAAGTTACAAACATATACTAGATGCTGTAATTAGACAGTAATACCCGCACCAAGTGTTTGCCCCTAAATAACACTGTTTTGTACCAGTTTTAGTAAAAACGAAGGATACATGCAATTTTCGGTAATTTTTAAAAATTACAATTTCATAAATTGAGATTCCATCCCATAATACACATAGCGGCCCTTTATGTACAATTTGAGGTTTAACTTTTTGCATGTGAATTTTAAGTTAATCAAAAATCTTAGCATTTCATGTCATAGAAAGTATGGTCTATATAATTATTACAAACAAAATTAAATTATGCCCCTCCCTTCGACGGTTGCCGGCTTTAGATTTGCTTCTGTGTGCCAACATCATAGTGTGCACGGATTTAGAGAAGGGGTGGAAGTGAGGGGTCTAGACCCTCCTCCCCCCTTGAAAATTCATTTATATTACCGTAATAGTAAATTTGCCAAAAATACACCTCGGACCCCAATCCCCCCAACCCCCTCCCCCTGCAAACACAATTACATGTATTACTCTGAACCCCCCCCCCCTCCTCCACACACACACACACACACACACACACACACACACACACACACACACACACACACACACACACACACACACACTCCTCAGGGATATTTTGATAACAACGAAAGCCTACCTGTACATGTAGTTGCAACAAAGAAGATTTTAAACAGTGCAATATAAATGACATAATTTTATTGCACAATGATTTTCAATGGAAAACTGCCAGGACAGAAGATAATTACTGATTTAAGGTGGTATAAGACACATGTTGATCTTTATGTGGATAAAAGTGCCTTATAATCAAAATGGTGATGTTTTAGAATTTTAAAATTTTACAGTACATGTATTTGGCAAAAAAAAAAATGGAGGTAAATTATGTGTAAGCGTCCCAAGAAAAAGGAAATGCTTAAGACATTAGCTTACGGATATTTAGATAAAATACTTTTTGATTTATTTGAAGTCAAATACATATACTGCGTATTTTCATAAGTTTTTAAATGTTTATGGTTTAAGATACGGTGTATGTTACAGTAGAATTATTTGATTTGAAAAGGACACACAGTGTCAAATAAATCAACGAGTACTAGACTATCGCTCGACTGAAGGCTCCGATTAATCGACTAAGCCAGCCGAGTAAAATTGACATCCCTAATGTTTATACTTTATTGTTTATTTCAATAGGGAGTACATCACAATATGCAGGTGCGCCTGTACCACCTTAAGACTGAAATGTGTGCTTTACATAGTTATATACCTAATAAAATAGTGCAGCGGGTTTTGAAGAATAAATTATAAAAATACATGCATGTTAAAAATAACCGATCTTTGTCTGAAGTTACGTAGCCTTCTTAACACAGGTCTGCAGGTCGCATTAGCGGGTACTAGTTTTACCCAGCTCTTCGGTTAGATGGGTTTCACGTGGTGTACATACCGTTATGTGTTTTCCATATGCAGAAAAGGATTAATTAACATGCATAAACGTTTCTTTTGTGATGATCAGCAAATGGATTCATATTGTGCTCTTATTGGATAATCATTATGATGTTGACCAATATAGGTAAGCATAAAACATGTAGTAGAAGAATATTATAAGCCACCGGTATAGGTATAAGTTTTACTTTCACTTTCTAAATAATTGATCTCCCTTTGCCAGCATACTGTATCATCATCTGTTTATATTTAAATAAGCTTATCATCATTACCTATCCTATTGCATTTGTACAGTTTCTGTCATTTTAATTGCAAAAGTTATTTTTTCATTTGTCAGACTTAGGTTTTGTATTAAATTTGTGTATTACATGTGTAAGTGTAGAGACTTATCATGTTTATATGAAATATGATAGGAACGAAGGGGTCTTTTTTTCTTAATGTATTATGATGCATCAAATATAATATAGGCCATGACCATATGGGATTGTTCTGACCCCATGGAACAGGAAAATACTAAATATTTTAAAAAATATTGAGATCCCACCACTAAACCATATATATATATATATATATATATATATATATATATATATATATATATATATATATATATATATATATATATATATATTCTCAATTGTTTCTAATGTCATTATAATGCATCAAATGGTATAAAGTACATTACCCCCAGGCGTTGTCTTTAAACCCCACCCCACCCCACCCCTTGAAATAGGAAATTATGATATTTTGATAACTTTTGAGATTCCCATCCCAATAAACCACATTTATCCTTGCTCTTTGTGTCATAAATTGCGCATCAAATGGTATATAGGTTATACATCCCCTTGGAGACACCCTGACTTTCTAGAACTGGAAATAATAAAGTATTTTATCTTATTCATATGTAGTACGTGTTTGACCCATGTAATCCTAGCCTAATAATGAACCTGCTTTGTTTAGGAGACTTTATAATTGCCCCGAATACATATATATTTTGTTTATCTTAAAAATTAAAAAGCAATTTCCAAAATTTTAAAGGGACCTGGACACGATTTCAGATGAAAATTTAATTTTTTATTTTTATGTATTAAATAGTTTATTTGTGTATTTTGAATGATTTACCAAAATTTGAATGTTAGAAGTCGTGTTACAAGCGAGATACAGAGGAAAGAAGTCGTTGTTATATAAACAAAGCTCGAGTCTTATATTTGTTTACAAATAATGTAAAGTAAAGAAATTACCATTTCTTTGACAAAATAACTTGTGGAAACAAGATAAACTTATTAAATGTGTTCATAAATAAGTTTATCAACAACAAAATGCAACATTAGATTGAAACTTTTACTAATTCAAAACATATGTAAACAATAACAGGACTCGAGCTTTGTTTACAAAACAAAGAACTTTAACCTCTGTAAGTTGCTTGTAACTCAATATTTGACTTTCAAATTTTGACAAAGCATTAAAAACATCCATATTGACCATTCTAGACATTAAAATTGAAAAAATAAATTTTGAAAAAATTGAGCTCAAATCGTGACCAAGTCCCTTTAATGAGCATCTAGAGAAAAATACCAATCAAAAAATGATTTATAATTCGCTACTGTACACATGTCAGAATGTAAGAAGACTCTGAATCTTTAGAACCTGAGGTTTGATTTGGGAGGGGGGGGGTGGATGTGGAGGATAAACATTTCATTTTAATCATTTATTGTTATTGATTTTAACTTTGATATTAGTTATTGATCCCCAGGTAGAAAATAAGAAATATCAATAGATCATTTGACAATTATGCAAGGTGTAATGTGATTTTTTTAAAAACATTTTTTAACAGTTTATAAAATCTTATAAGACCCCAAATTATATTTTGAATTTAATAGATCATTCGACAATTAAATCAAATAAATGCAAGGTTTTTATCTAATCACCCGTTGTCCGTACGTCCGTCTGTCGGTCTAGCTGTACGTCTGTAAACTTTTCACATTTTTTACTTCTTCTCAAAAACCACTAGACCAATTTCATCCAAACTTGGTACAAAGCATCCTTATAGGAAGGGAATTCTTAATTGTTAAAACAAAAGGCTAAACCATTTTTAAAAGGGAGATAATTGCGAAAAAGTTAGTATAGGTGTGTGTCTTTAAAAATCTTTTTCTCACCACTGCACCAGAAATAACAATATTTACACAAAAGCTTCTATTTATAGTGAAGTTTATAAATAATAAAAATCATGACCCCCGGACCAAAACTGGGACCCCAGGCGGGGTTTAAAATTTAACATAGAAATGCGTAGGAAAAATGTTTAAAAATCTTGTCAAGAACCACTGCAGCAGAAATGCCAATATTTAAAAAAAGCTTGTATATATAGTGAAGAATCTAAATTGTTAAAATCATGACCCCCGGACCAAAACTGGGGCCCCAGGCAGGGCTCAAAGTTAAACATATATAGAAAAATGTTTAAAAATCTTCTTCCCAATAACTTAAAAGCAACGGTATGGGATATTACTATGAATATATCATTGGGTATTGTAAATTCTAAATTGTTACAATCGTTACCCTATATATATATATATATATATATATATATATATATATATATATATATATATATATATATATATATATATATATATATATATATATATATATTTATATATAATTTTATACTGTGGCACCAAGAGAGGTTCAAAGTTTAACTTAGAAATATATAGGAAACTTGTTTAAAAATCTTCTCTTCGAGAACTACAATGTTACAGTTTGTGAGATTACTATGCAAGGATCCTCAAATAGTGAAAATTCTATATTGCAAGGCATTGACCCCGGACCAACACTGGGGTCCTAGAAGGGGTTCAAAGTTTAACATAGAAGTATATTGGGAAAATGTTTAAAAATCTTCTTCTCAAGAACTACATTGCTACAGTTTGTGAGATTACTAAGCAAACATCCTCAACTAGTGTAGATTCTAAAGAGAGAGATTCAAAGTTTAAAATAGAAATAGCATATGCTATGAGATAGAATTTACAACGAACTGTTGTTCAGGTGAGCGATGTGGCCCATGGGCCTCTTGTTTTATTTTAAGAAAAAAAAGTCATTTTATTTACAGTGTAATACATGCGCAGATCCAGAGAGTTTTTCTGGGGAGGGGGAGGGGGGTGACAGTTATTCGAGTTTGCAGGGGGGGGGTTGTTTAAGGTAACTCCAGTGTTTTAGAAATCCGTGTCAAACCAAACATTTTTCAATTTTAATTGTTAAAACAACTAATAAACGTACTATAGAGACCTAAATATTTATACCTTTGCACGTTCGTTTTCCTACAGTGAGCTTCAGCTCACAAGGTCAAAAAATTTATAAGCCAAATTTTAACACCATGATGCATGATCTCATAATTTATTAAATTATGCACCAAAATACCTCATACCTTAGGTTATAATTTATCTTTATATTTAATCAATTGATTATCATTAAATCATAAAATTTTTATTGATTTTCTACAGAAAATATAAAAATATTACATTTTTTCTTGCCCAAAAAATCAGAAAATTGCATAGTTTTGAAAAATTCGAAAAAAAGTTATTCTGTTTACATACATTTTTAAAAGAATGACACCCACAATCATATTCTAGAAGATCATTTGGCTACCGCAAAAAAAATGACGTTTTTTAAACCAGATTTTTTGTAAAAAGAAAAAGTCATTTTTCAGCCACCAAATGACCCCCAGGGCAAAAGTGATATTTCTGAAACTTTATTGCGCATCTATAGGATACCCCAAAACATATTCCAAAAGATGATTTGTCTATTGTTGAAAATGTAGGTGGAGTTCGAGGAAAACGGTTTTTTGTGAAAAAACGTCATTTTTTTCCAATTATCTGACCCCCAGGACTACCAGAGAATTTTTTAAACCATTTTACAAAACAACATGACACCCCCAATCATACTTCGAGAGTTCAGATTGCTAGTTTATACGATGTAAGAGCAGTTTGAGAAAGTAAAACGTGACAGACGGACGGACGGACGGACGGACAGAACAGGATAACAACAATATACCCCAACTTTCTTCAGAAAGTGTGGGTATAATAATCTATAATAAAGTGGATAAGAATATTATTTGATTGTGTCTTCATACGTCTGGAGGTTGATTATATTCTATTCGCTATGGCATAACTATGATCAAATGATGAGTTGTATTAAGTGAAGTCTTAAAAAGCATACATAACTAGAAGCACATACATGTAATCAACTATTGCAGCATTTACAATCCAGCGTGAATGATGAAAATGATTCACCAAAGGCAAACAAATAGAGAAGCTTTAGGTTCGGCTAACGTTTACAAATGTGACGAAATTGGTTTTATTTTTAGTTTTGCCAAAACGTAAGACCAACGTTTTCTTAAACACCACGGTGAATGTTAATAATTTTTATTTATATGTCAGAACTGCCATATCATAGAGAGACTGCGTTGTATGCATCATATTTGATCGCTACGGTTTATTTGAAGCTACAGTAGGGAATTACAGCGGTCTATTGCCATTTGTAAGACCTGAATAAGGCACTTTGGAATAGATAACTGTGTTCTCTGAATTCGTGATCACTTGGATGTAAGTCCTGAATAAGGCATTACAAGTAGATCACAAACAGAGGCGCACCATGCACAGGCAGAAGTGGAGGAAGCGTAAAAGTTGACGCAGTTATTTGATTATCATTTGGGTGGCAGGACACCTGTGATTTACATTTACGGGAAGCACCCGTCGACCACAGTTATTGGTTATCCAATCAATAGGAAATTGTATTTATCATTCTCGTGGTCAACAAAAATCTGAGTTAACAGGTTAACGGACCTGGTGCAACGCTTGGGTGTAAGACATACACCAGTGTAAAACACACAGCTCGGCCGCGTTGCACGTTACACAATCATTTCATCATTTCTCTGTCTACAGATTCAACACATTTGTATGATGTTACCATTTCTTCTTCAAATACTGCCAATCAACACAATCCACACACAGAGTCCGGGGTTACTCCCCTACAGAGCCTCACCACGTCACTGATTGTGTCCATTATGACCGTCATCGTCTTCAGCACAATATGTGCCTGTATTCTCATCAGGTGCACTCTATATACTTAGTATAGCGTTTGTACAAAGTTACAGTTATTGTTATGCATGCTGCATCTTATAACTAAACAAATTATTATTGTTTTAGAATATATTTGTTGTTTTTATTACCTAAATCTGAATTGATTTAATTTACATATGTTTTTTCTATTAAATTATAGAGTAAGGAAACGGTTTTACAAGCGTGAATATATTGTTATTAATTGCAATATAAATCAAGAGAATTTTCCTGTTGAAATCATAAATCTATAGTTTAGCCATACAATAGGAAGTGACAAATGCGATGCAAATGTGAATTAAATAAGGACTGTTGATAGTTAGAACACAAATCATTATATACAATTCCAACAGCGATGGCGTGTTGTATTGTTACTGTACTCCTAATGGTATTTGTACGCTATAGTGATGGAGGATGCCATGTTAATGACTGGTAGGTGTTTGTTTGAATGTATTCTACTTTCTATTTGTATGTATAAGTATTATATATGTCTATTCCTGAATTCAAAGGTATTTTGCCTTCTGGTAGGTATGCAGTTTTTATGTTGGCTTAACCCACGAAAATAAAAAAAATCAGTGCGCATAATACATATTGATTTCATGCAAGTTCATCAATAACACTTAAAAGAAATATTTTCTGAACTTGTTATATTTAATATTTGAAAAACATCGATGTCCCTTCTAAAGTTCTTAACGTTAAAATTGAAACATAAGGTATATATTATATGGTTGTTATGATAATCAATTTTATTTGACATGAAACACGTATATGAACAAGGTTGTATATAAGAAGGAAAGCTTGTTTCTTTAATTCTACAAAGCTAATATGATACAATATTAACAAAAATAATTACATGAATTCAAGACAATCTTATCATAGCTAATATTTTCTTAACAGGCCGCACTCATGTCAAGCCAACCTTAGAATAGGACTTCAGAGATGTGAACGTAAGTTTATTTTATAACAAGATTGGTTACACAAAAAAAAAAACAGCAACAAATGTACGTACTATCAGTATAATTCTGTAAATATATATTCACGACACATTTCAGCGTGTGAGTCGGGTAGTTATGGCTGTAATTGTTCAGAACCTTGTCCCAATGGTTATTACGGTCAGGGGTGTTACCATGTCTGTGGTTGTTTTGATAAACAATTCTGTGATCCAATAGTAGGATGTACCAACATCAGTAGGACTACAGATACAACAACAGGTAATCAATCTTAGACACATTTAACATATAAGGTACTGCATATTTAAATTGCTTATGGGTGAAATGTTACCTTTGAAAGAATAAAATCATTGTAAAACAGTTTGTATTCTTCTGTAGATAAAGTTGAATCTACTCCATATATAAGAAGTACTACCAGAGATGTGACAAGCAGTTCTTCTTTGAAGAGTGATAAAGACCAACTGACAATTTTGACTATTGTCGGAATAACCACTGGCACTTTACTGTCGATAGGTGTTATTTCCAATGTACTTTGCTTCTGTTTTCTATGCAGGTAATTAAAACAAAATATACATGAGTAGCCGGGTACAAGTAATGTTATAAATGAGAATACTGAACAATGATGTGTTTTCAAAAGTAACAATTATTGCTGCAAATATAATTTTACGTTGATCAATTGTAATCTAAGTCAATCAATCCAATATCATTCAATACTGACAATGCAATATGAAAAATGCACAATGTTGGTTTTTTTTCTGCAGACGAAAATCAGACTCGTTTTCTCTTGAAAAAGGTATGAAACTCAGTTTGATTTTTTTCATAACACATTAACTCTATTGATTATATTATTTTAAGAAAATAGGACACCGGTGCACAAAGACATTGTTTAGTTTTAATTAAGCGAAAGTTTTTATGCATATAAAATATACTTGTTGATATACATGTATGACTGTCAACCTAGATGCAAAATCAACCGATGAAGTACTTGAACTGGGAACCAATGAAGAGAACATCGATGGTCATTCGTATCTAACGATCAGTGACAGATCAGTCAGAATATATGCAGCTGTACATTATGACGAGGCTGAGGAGGGGAAAAGTAGTCCTTCCTTATCACTACACAGTGAAGAAGAGGATCCAAGCATCAAAAGTATAACAAATCATTCCTTATCCCTCCACAGCAAAAAAGAAGAAAATACAAGCATTAAAAGTGATACCAGTAAACTATCACAGGGTTATTTGACTCCTGTTGTGACAACAGTCAAGGAAACCAAATCGGGTAGTCAACGATCTAGTGATCATGAATAATTTCAAGAAATCAATAAATGTACAGAAAATTTTACGCAAAATATCCGAGGTTCAAATTTGGAACACTAACCTTAATGGCAGGATATTAATAAAAATACTTTAATTTCGCATACAAGATTACTTTCTTTTAGAAGAAAAAAATCTTCGTAAGATTTAATTATCTACAATATGTAATCTGAACATTTTTTTGTTTAAATTAAGAACTCATTTTATATCCTTTTCTTTATAGTTAAAAAAATTATACAAAACATTTTAAAATGTCTTTAATATTAATGTACAAATATAACGAAGACAATTAAAGTTGGTACATTGTATTTTTATATTAGTATCAATAAAGTCAAGGGTTTCATCTTTATCACTACTCATTCACCACATCCTATTCACTAATTATTTTATACAATATCAAAAGAAGAATACTCAGATTTTTTCAATGCATAAAAAATTGGGATTAGTGTTAACGGTATGATCATTGTCTTTATTATCAAAAAATGTAAATTTATTTTGATTAACTGAAAAATGAAAAACAGGAATGTAATAGCTAAAGGCGTTGTTTGATGTATACACTAACATGAGATTGAAAATGCAAATTTGATTAGGTAATTTATTGGACGTTTAGATATAAATTCATAAAGGAAACTTGTCTTTCAACACAAAAGAGTTATAAAATGATTAATTTAATTTTTAAATCTACGCCCCTGTTCCCCTCTCCATTCTCAGAGGAACTTACATGTTTCGGAGGCTATATTTTCAGATATTTGGTTAGTTTATTAATTCCTGTAGAAATCATTTACAGAAATTGGAATCAGGATAATAAATTACACAATTTTTTCACAAGAACTCTGAAATTAAAAGCTCCAGCGGGATTAGATAAAACAAAAACGTAGAAATCAATTCAGTATTGATCAGAGGAGTATATATCGACGAAAAGAATGATTCAGTTACAGATCGACTTGATATCTTGAAATTTTTTTTTCACTATATTTTCTCGACATTAAATAGAATCAAAAGCTATTAATAATTATTTTAAAAGCTATTACCTTCAAACAACATCCTGATGAAACTAATTAATTCCAAACATTGTCCCCACAAAAGGCTCATAGCAAATCAGACAAAGATACATATGCAAATAAAAATGAGCTAATGGGTTGATATTGTTTAAACCAAAGCAAGCAGCGACCACATTATCATGATATTGTATTTGTATAGTGTACAGTAATAAGCTGCACGACTTAGATTAATAAAATACAAAGCTTTGAGATTGTTCTTATTATTTTGCTTGTAGCTGGTTCAAGTAAACGTCCTACTTACATCAACTCCGCCTTCATCCCGGCGCATATGCGAAATTTAGAGTTGAAAGTCATTTATATAAATGCAACCAAAAATACACATATTGGAACCTATACCATGTCTCAATATACCCTAGATTCACATTTTGCTTAATTACTTGATATATGTAAATACGTTATGGTTCAATCGATATTCATTCAAAAGTATGAAAATGTTCCAAGATTTCTCCTTTGAAACGCCCCCTCGAGCTTATCACGCTTCAAAAATTCGGCTAAAAATTTGATGTTTACGGGGATTTTTTAGTGCAACAGAACCGGATGATAACGTTAAAAATTGTGCAAGGTCTTCCGAGTGACTCCTAATGGAGAAAATATGACAAGATTCCACAAATTCAACTCTTCAAATTAATTCCTGTTTATTTCCAAAATCTATCGTGTCACGTTTCAAAGTTTGGATAAAAATAGGAAGTGACAAAAGCGATCGATGACAATCGAAATAAGGTCGTTTTATAGTAAGTATACGAATAATTACATTTATGTTCTTATTCACAACTTCAAACGAACATAAATGATTTATAAATTAAAAACTCAAACACATATGTAGGAACTGGTTCGCCTGCGTCTGTTTCTCCAGTATTTTACAGTAGGCATTAGACATTTTGTGAAAATGTACGGAGCAGATGTTAAACGGAAAGGTAAAACGTTAAAGCAATAAAACTTATTTTCCAACTAAACGAAAAGTAGGAAATTTGCTTTTTACAAATGTCAATATGGTGATAGCCTTATTTCAAGTCAAATTTAAATAAGAAACAATCTTTATTAAAGAAATTAAATGCAACATTCCAATCTTTCCTTTTCTCTACAAAGACATTTAATTGGCTAAGGTCCAAGATAAGTCTCTTTTTACCAGACCCCTTATTTTCAGCAACACTGAGTGGACTAATCACGTATGGCTCAAAAGGAACTTCCTGCACGCAGCCACTGTCTAGGAGATCTGAAATAGACTGATCTACAAATAGTTCTTTTTTAATAGCAGATTTAATATTTTTCATTTTCATACGTGGATGCACTGTATTAAATGGAACAACGTAACCGTTTTTAATTTTATCTAAAATGAACTGATTTGCGCCGATAGTTTCCCAAAATTTATAATGCTTACACAAACTTTCTTTAACTCCTTTACCAATATCAGGTAAATTTTCAAAAAAACCAACTTGTTGCAAGTATGATTGAAACTGATCAGTAAAGATCGATTCACCCATAACATATACATACTGATCATCGGAACTATTGCGTTGCTGAGCTTGCGCCGGGGTTGCCTGTTTTTAGCTTGGGCTGTTCATGACGACTTCCAGTGTCCGAGATTGTGGCAGTTGTAGCACGCATCGTGTGGAGAGGCCTTCTTGCGCTTGTAGGGACGAAAAGGACGATTAGAAGAAGGTCTGCCGTCAGGTGCGTTAGAAGCAGTGGCGGACGTCTTTGTATATGTCTGATAACGTTGTTTCTCCTTTATGGCACGCATGGTGCGGTTTTCTGCCTGTCGCAGCCTTTTCTCGTCGTCTGAGTCCGATGCCAAATCATCACTCTCGTACTCACGTACAGTGGACCGACTTGTCTGCGATTCTGATAAGGTTATTTCTTTTGTTTAATTTGTTGATGAGCCCAGCTATCAGTCCTAGGGATGAAGAATCTGACACACGCTTCTGTAATTAATGAAAAAATGACAAAAACAAACCGTCAACCATCTCAAAAATTCATAAAACGAAATACAAATTCAAAGCAGAACAACACACTGACCTCCATAAAGATAGAGGTAGGATTAGGTGCCATGGAGGAATGAGCATCCACACCCGCCGTGTGCTCTTTGTCGTTATCGGGAAAAAACCCCGGAAAAGTCCGTAGACAATTAGGTGATTAGTATGGTCTAATAATTAGTATAAAAAACATCAGTCAGCATGCGACTTAGTGGAAGATTGTATTTGCTGACAAGGTCGTTGTATCGACCATAGAATAACTTATTCAAATCACCGAGAAGTTCTGAATTCAAGTTAAACTTAATTTTATTGCCTTCGTTCTTGAATTTTACAGATACCTCTTTCTTAATGGTTTTTGTAATATTTTCAATGTCGTTACCAGTTGAAAGTTCTTCCTTAAGGGATTCTAGTTTATTGTCCAAGTACGACTTGAAAGGGTTAAATGTGTCTGCTAACTCGGTTCGCTGGTGGTCCTGTGGTTCTAGAACGTTTCCAGCCTGACGTATGGGTCTCTCGGATGGTTTATTCCTCAGTAAGTTTTCTTCTGCAGAGTCTTCTTCCCGAAATGGGGCGAGAAAATCAGTTTTCTGCCGAGACATCTGTCCAGAGAATGTTGTTGCACGTAAAGCAGCGAAACCTCGAATGACTTTAATTCCCTAATACCTGGATAAAAGTTAACTACCTATTCCGCACGAGAACACTTAATCCCGTATACTCATCAATAATCCAATCGAAATCGTTATACTATAAATAACTCTCTCAAACACCGGAAATAAACAACAACACGTGTTTACCTTACCATTTATAAATATATCTATTATGTATAACAATGTTGGCCTATTTTAGTGTCATCTTCTTTCTTATGATAGCTGTAAGACATATCGATGGAGGATGCCATGTTAATGACTGGTATGTGGGGTTTTTAAGACGCAGTTTATTTTCGTAATGTTAAAGTATACAATGCGACTTCTGCAGTATTATTTTGTACTGTGTCAGAAACTGAGAAAGCAATACTTATGTTAACATAATGCAGTAAATGTCAACATGCAACATGTTTACGCTACATAAAACACGCAAAAAAACCCAACAACCAATAATCAACAATCTTAAGATGGTATAGGACACCTCCATTTTGTGGCATATTTCCGATCGAAATAAACAATGGAATCAAGAATTATTTAATAAATCTTTTCTTTCACGAAAAGCGCATTTGATTAGATGGTTACTAGGAATCTGTAGGCCATGAGTTCCTATCACTTATAAAAAGATTCTAAATGGTTTTTATCATATTTAAATTTTCTTAACAGGCCGCACTCATGTCAAGTCAGTTTATAATAGGACCGCAGAGATGTGAAAGTTATAATAAAACTAGAAAAGTAATAATATGATAAACATTGAATTATTACTCGCAAAATACAGCAATGTGTACATGAATGAGGTTAATACAAACGTAAACATTGTATGTATATAACTTTGTGTATAATAGTAGTTGATATTCTGAACCGTGATAAGTTCAAGCAAAATGCAATGGATCTAAGTGTAAATAGAGTACATATATAGTGTTTATGAAGAGATCTATATATATTGGGTGTGCTCAGACTGAATTAACAAGATAATTTAAAAAATACCCAGAGAATAATAGATACATGTAACTTAACCTCTCTATTCTTTCCATGTTTCAATCTAAGTGAAAAAAAATATTTACTACTTGGTGGATTCGATCCAGCGACCATAAAAATAAAAAAAACCCTCCGCGTTACCACTAGGCAACGCATCTAACATTTTCGGAAGATGCATTTTCAATATGTATGGCTATCTACATGATTGTATCAGAAAAGAACACTAATTGAAATATTTGTCTAATTTTCAGTACGAAGACCACGTTAAACAAAAACTAATTCAATGTTAACGTGTACTACAATACCTGTAGAACATAATTTTAATCGGATGTCTTTGGTTTAGAATGGATCAAATAGTCAAATATCCTATTTTTTATCGTAAACTAACTGCTTTCCTATATATCCCTAACAAAACATGAATATTTTAATGATGACGTGTAAGATAATTGAGACTCTTAGAGCATGGTGATTGTGTAATTTGCGTTTCTTTGAATATATTTAAACTAAATATAGTATAATATTGAAAATGTCTGATGTTTGCAAAAGTGTTATAGTTGAGGCCAAATCGTATATTAAGTGCGCTATATCTCTTTATTTTGATGAACTGAAAAATGAAAAAGAGGAATGAAATAGCTAAAGGTTGTTTGATGTATAAACTAACATGAGATTGAAAATGCAAATTTGATTGGGTAATTTATTGGACGTTTAGATATAAATTCATGAAGGAAACTTGTATTTCAACACAAAAGAGTTATAAAATGATTAATCTAATTTTTAAATCTACGCCCCTGTTCCCCTCTCCATTCTCCGAGAAACTTACATGTTTCGGAGGCAATATTTTCAGATATTTGGTTAGTTTATTAATGACAAATTGTTATCTATTCAAACAATTCAATAACATTGAATCATGGAAAAATGAAAGTTGTTTTTTTTTCTGCAGACGAAAATCAGAAACTATTTCCGTTGGAAAAAGTAAAATTTTCAATAACATTTTTATAACACAGTACATTGTTTAGATATCGAGTTTGTTTTTTATAACATGATAAACAGTGCCAAATAATTGTGATAAAAAATTCAACAAAAATCATCACATCACTACTTATACATTTATAATGTGTAAGTTTTTAAATTATAAATTTTAAATTATAGTGTTGATCAAAAGATTTATGCAGACGTCCATAATGATGAGACGGAAGAGAGTAAAGTTAGTTCTTCCTTATGATTACACAGTAGAAAAGAGGACTTAAGCATCGATAGTGATACAAGTTTTTCCTTTTGTCTTCATCGCAAACAAGAAGAGAATACAAGCATTAAAAGTGATACCAGTAAACTATCACATGGTTATTTGGCTCCTATTGTGACAACAGTCGAGGAAACCAAATGGGAAATTCGGTGACCTAGTGATTGTGGCGAATTTTAAGAAATACAAAGTGTAAAGAAAATGCTGTTTCACCCGTCTGAGTTTCAAAAGTACACTGAGTTCAAATTTTATTTTAAAATCTTTGAGTGTTTACATACAGAACAAACTTTATTATGAATAAGTTCATGTGAAAGTCTAGATTATGTTCTTTCCACTTGAATCTCTCAAAACATTTCTTTTATATTTTTACAGATGTGTTACAAATAACCAAAGACAAAAACTTCAACCTTAATTTTGAATATAACATCTCTTTGGTGCGACGAGTCTCAAGTTGAAATATTAAATATGATTTCAATATATTAATTACATCTTCTCTTGATTATCCGTGATGCAACCGTGTTTACACAATTCTCCTTCTCGGAGAAGCGAATGTTCAAATACTATATTCTTGTTATTTGATAATATGAAATATGACGAACCTTTAACAAATCCAGCATGAAACAAACTCTACATTCCAAAATTGCTTAGCTTTGAAAAATCACAAATCTTTAACTGAAGTTTTGATCAGGCTTTTCTTCGACAAAAAACAACGCTACCGTCCATGCAATTCTTCTTGTATTAGATTAGTGCGTTGCAATGTGATGTAACTTGTAAAGAGTGAATTTTACATTTTTTTGTCCTTTAATTGCAAATAGATACGAATTTGATAAAAAAAAAAACCCTTGTACAACGTTAAAATGTCGGAACTTCAAGACGACTTTGTTTGAATTGCAATACGTTGGTCTTTTTTTTTAAGTTAAAACAAAATATATAAAAATATGAAATTCAAACACCGAACTCGAGTTAAAATAGCAGTAGACATTTTTTTTTTTTTTTTTTATTATTAATTTTATATAAAACAATTTAAAAAATTGTGGTCATCAATAACTTATACATAAATATGAATTTCAATTGAAATCATTATTCGTTTTCAAGTATATAGGTACACAATGATATATATAAGAAAACATACATAGTAACAGATAATGTATCGTACGAAGACATAATAGTACATGTGAAATATAAGAATGTTACATTCATCGGTTTACGTATTAAAATAAGTTGAACCCCTGGCTTACCCGGTGGACATAACATCTACATATTCATACAGTCCATCACTACGTCCCCGGGTAAAGCGCTAATACACATAGACAGTTCCTATGTGCATCGGGTATATTATTGTTTTGAAAAGAATTACAGATGTCAAAGTTTAGCTATCAAAAGTTGAAAAAGCACAGTGTGTCGTCAAATACTCTTTGAATGAGTTTTTTTATCAATAAAATTGATTCGGGTAAATTTTCAAGTCTACAATACATTTTACATTTGTATATTCTATATGCAATAAATGACAAAAAATAATTATATAATTTGGTGACCTGTGTTTCTTCCAGGTAGAACCCCACCACAATATTTTTCCATTTAATATCAAAATTTAAGCACTCGCTTGCCGCTTTCCAAATTTTTTCTACATTAACACAATCAAAAATAAGGTGTTTCGAATTTTCAATTTCGTTACAATGTTTGCATTTAGCAGTGATATTTTTATTCCATTTGCTCACTAACAGATTATTACATAAAAGATTATTCAGTAGTTTGTAATTAAACTCCGCTAAGGCTTTGTCTTTGGTATTTTTAATTTTCTGTGTGTATATTGATTTCCATGCATTTTTGCTTTCCAACTTAAATTCTTTTTCTAATTTAGATTGTGTACAAGGTGCTTGAAATCTACGTTTTATCAATCTTGAATAAAAAGTCTTGGTGTTGTGTTGATGGGAAATTATTGGTATTTGTTTTGTTTGTAAATATGGAATTTTTGAAAAATCATATTTGAGTTCAAATTTGGTAAATATTTGTTTTATTATTTTGTATTCACATAGCCAGTTTGTTCTTTTGCGCAAAGTATCGAATATATCAGAGGAACTTTTTAATGTTCCACTCTCTTCAAAAATATCCTTAACGTATAGAATTCCACTTTTAATCCAATTTTCAAAGCAGATTGTCTTACCTTTAAAATTAAATATTTTATTTGACCAAATAGGTTGTAATAAAAAAGATTCAGTAGAAAAGGCAGGTATTTTGGTTTGGGCATCATCTTTACATAAATTATAGCATACAAAAGCTTGCTTGTAGAACTCTGGAAAGTTATTAATTATACCATAGTCTTTGGCAACTGTCTCATTTGTATTCATCAGATATTCGATATCAATTTTTGTAGCCTTACAGAAACTGTTAAAAAAATGCTTAATATTGTGTTCTGTACTAAGTAAACGTGGAATCCACATAGCCTTAAGGGCCGTAAATTTAGATTCTATATCGACAAGGCCTATTCCTCCCTCATATACTTCACCTATGATCGTATTTCTTTTGATCCTATCTGTTTTATTCCACATAAAATTAAATATAAGCCTTTTAATATTTTTAATGAAATCATTGTCGGGTATTTCCAAAATGCATGCTACATATATAAGTTTAGAGATTGCTAATGTGTTTATTATTGTGCATTTTCCAAATATTGTTAGTTTTCTTTTTTTCCAAGATTCAAATTACGTTTCCATTTCATGAAAGATTTTCATCCAGTTTTTATTGTAACACTCGATTTTATCATGACCAATGTGTATACCTAAGCATTTAACTGATTGGTTCGTTACATGTATTCCTTCGACATTGTTGTATTGGTTTTTAAGAGTGCCCAGAAGGACGCATTCTGTTTTAGATAAATTTATTTTTGATCCTGCGAGTTTACAAAAGATGTCAATGGTTTTAATGGCTTGTTTAGGGAATCTATATTCTTAAGTGATAATGTCATATCATCTGCATGTTGGATTTTTTAATTTCTTTTTCTAAGTTTTTAACAGTAAATCCGTTTATTAACACGTTGTTTTTTATTTTATCGGATAAGATTTCAGCGACGAAAAGATATAATAATGCTGAAATAGGACAGCCTTGTCTAATTCCTCTATGCATTTGACATGTTCTTGAAATCCATCCATTATTTTTCAATCGAAATATTGGGTTTTTATATAAAATTTTAATCCAGTTTATAAAATTGGTTCCAAAATTAAAAGTCTCTAACGTTTTGAATAAAAAATTCCATTCAACAGAATCGAAAGCCTTTTCAAAATCCAAAAAGAGGAGTAGCCCTTCTTGATTATTATTTTCGCAATATTCAAAAATGTCTAGAATTAGTCTAGCATTTGTACCTATAAATCTTCCCTTTATGTACGCTGTTTGCTCATTACTTATATATTCATCTATCACTTTTTGTAATCTGCGTGCAAATATAAACGCAATGATTTTATAATCCGTGTTTGTCAAGCTGATAGGTCTGTAATTTTCTAATAGATATTTTTCACCTTTTTTGTGGATAAGAGAGATAACTGCTAGGCGTTGAGAAAATGACATTTCATTTGACTGGAAAATTTCTTTCAACATATTAAAAAAAAGTGAAGATAGTTGATCCCAAAAACATTGATAAAATTCTGCTGGCAATCCGTCAAGCCCGGGAGCTTTATTACTTTTCATACTCATTACTGTATCTTTACATTCATCTAAGGTTGGAAATTTATCACAATTGTCTTTAGCTGTAGTAGAAAGAGTTTTAATACTACTAGATTCTAGATAATTTTCAATGTCTAAGTCGTTTACATTTTTTGTATAGTATAAATTCTCATAGAAATTACACATTTCACCTAAAATTTCGTCATTTGTTGTTACGTTTTCCTGTTTTTTATTCTGTAGTTCGTAAATTACGTTTTGTGTTTGTTGTTTTTTTTCTAGACCTAAAAAATATTTTGTGTTCTTTTCACCTTAATTAATCCATTTTGCACGTGATCTTATCTGAGCACCTTTAGATTTTCTATCATAAAGTTCATTTAGCTGAGTCTCTAAGTTTCTTTTCCTAAACATATCAATTTCATTGTAAGGCAAAGATTCTATATTTTCAATTTCTTTTTCTATATATAATAATTTCTTTTTAAATCTGTTTGATTGTTTAACGGAAAAAATTATAGAGAATTTTTTAACCTCCTCCTTCAAAAATTCCCATTTTTGTATAAATGTTTCATGCGTATTGGAGATATTTTTTATGATTTCAGAAATTTGCTCTTTGTATTCTTTATTTTCTAGAAGAGACTTATTAAGCTTCCAATAACCACCACCCTTTTTATTATAAAAATATTTAGATCAAATTGTATCGATTTGTGATCGGACATTCTATTGCCGTTAGAATGGGTGCCGGGAATTTTTTTTAATGCTAAATTATTAGTTTTTAAAGATAAGTTTTCACTCATAAATACAAAATCAATCCTACTTCTTGGTGTATTATTTGCATCGCACCAAGTAAATCCATCGGAGTGTTCATTTTTTTCTTCCCATAGATCTAGACATTTCATTTGTTTAATAATTTCTTTCAAAAGTTTTGAACTCTTATCAGTAGTACTGTTCAACTTACAGTTGAAGTCACCACACAAGATAGTATTTGATATATTATTCGAGTTATTATTAATAAATGTTTTCATTCTTTTAAAAAATTGAATTCGGTGTGATTCATTATTAGGGGCGTAAATATTTACGAAAGTTAAATCAGTTTCGCCTATTTTTACGTTGATCAAGATTTTGCGTCCATCATTAGAACTGTGCCTATTAATGATATCTATATCTAAATCTTTCTTAAATAACACTGATACACCTTTACTATAAGTAGAGTCTGAAAAACAATGAATAGATTTTCCTCGCCAGTTACAATTGTAATTAAATTCGTTCTTTTGGATAAAATGGGTCTCTTGGATGAGAGCTATATCTATTTTTGAATCATAAAACCAATTATAGAACTTCCATCTTTTTTCTTTAGTATTAAGGCCTCTTGCATTAACAGATATAAAATTAATCAATGCCATGCTATTCATAAAATAATGGATAATAAACAAAAGTCCAAAGGAGTTTACCGTATAATCTGAGTCCTTAAATCACAATAGTAGTCAGAGTTCCTGTAAGAGTCCGTAAGGGATCGAGTCCAGCTTTAACCTTCGGCGGTGCGAGCGTGCGAATCGCGAACCTGGCTTGTCGGAGCTGCTTTCTTGGTACCTGAGCCGCCAGAGTTTTGAGTCTTGCGAATGTCCTGGATCATCTCTGAGAGCTGAAGTTGTTGGGATTTTGATTTATCCTTCGACGCGGTCCTGGTCTTTGGTCCGCTAGCAGAGTGAGAACGACCCGGAGAGCGGCGTAGGCGCCCGGCGATTTCGGACATAATAATGCCAAGCTTGTTGGTTCCCGGCCAAGCGGATGCACGAGTGTGGATGGTGGCCTCCTTGTCCAACCCCGATGCCCAAAAATCGTCATACGTGGTCTCAGCAAAAACGGACTTTTTGTGTTTTTTTAATAAATCAGAAAATTCGGGGATTTGATCAGCTTTTGCCTCCAGAATTTCTGTCATAATGGCTACCCGTTTTTCCGTAAAGCTTGGAGAAGGAATGATAAGCTTTCCGATTTTTTTGGCATCAAGTGCAGTAGCAGCTGATTGAATTGATGTTGCTCTAGGGATGTCCCCGCTGCGCATTGCCTTTATGTACTGGAATGCATGCTCAGCCGATTTGTGTGAGATACCAAATACGTTCAACTCACAGGGGTAGAAATTGGAAAGGCAGTTATCACGCCCGGCGAAGGGAAGCACATTGTTTTCAGATTCAACATGGAATTCACACAATTCGTCGCCTGGTAGATGACCCTCCTGTTTGCAAACTTTACATCTTTTATTGTTGGGACAGTCTCTAGTAAAGTGTGTATCCTCCCAGCATTTGGTGCAATGGGGGTTATGCTTTGTAGAGGGTTGACCATGGTGATAGATGGAGCAGCGCAGACCGGCACAGGTGGATGTACGTGGAAGGAAAACGCCCTCGTCTAACGCTTTCACGTAAATGAACCGATTTCCGTTAAGGATGCTCGTCATCTTCCTGGTTACCGGATGGCGGATTTTCTCATATTTAATGTCACTAGTAAATGACACATTGAAATTTTTGAGCATGCTAAGAACCTCATTGTCATCGACGGACAAGGGTACACCTTTGACTGTAATTTTGATGACATTATCAGACGGGTCATTAAGACCAGCTGAGTAAGGATTTGTATCATAAACTTTGACATTTGTGTTTCTAATATCAATTCCTTCTGTTATAATTTTTGATCTGCTTTCTTTAGATTTTACATATATCCTCCACAAGTCTCTATCTTTTTGTACGCAAGTGAGATCACTGATGCTTTTGGTTACAGACATAGATAGATCAAAGTCGGAGATACGGGTAGACCCAAATTGGATCTCCCTGTCCCTCAGATAAACCAGTTTTATGAGATCCATAGTACCGTTAGATAGTCACTGGTCACAGAGCGTACCTAGCGTATCTAGGGTCGGCAGCCCGTGTAAGTAACCAGTATAATACAGGTATAATACAGGTAATACAGGTATGAGCAATGCTCACACGAAAGTTTTTCAATTCAGTTAAATTTGGCTTTCAAAAATATTGTTTAGCTGAAAAAACACCAAAATAACACTCACAGTTATACATCCAAAGGGACATCCAAAGGGACATCCAAAGGAATTATCAAAATACACAATAAATCCTTTAGAAAATGTCAAAAAACACAGAGCCGATATAAGCACCGTCATACGTCCCCGTGTCACGTGACAGCAAAAATCAGTAGACATTTTTCATGTATGTATATCAAACATTATGGCTATTGAAAATAAATAGTATTGATGATTTGTCTCGGCTCGACTTGAGTTTGTGAACTCAATTTCAGTTGATTAGTAGACTAAATAGCCTGGCTCAATAATCCGTAATATACATAGTAAGATGGATTAAACAAATGACGTATGTTAACTTGTACACTTTAAAAGGATTTTATGGGGAATGTGCGGCCATCTTGAACATTTGAGAATAAAAATGTAAACATTTCTTGAGCTGGGTTGTTTCTGCGTAAAACTTTTGGCAAAAGATGAAAAAGCAATGAATATGAGGTTATATGTGTTTTTTGTATGCAATTTATTGATATATAAATTTAGGTGGATTTCCTATGGAAAATCCGTTAAACTAAATTTCACCTCAAAATAAACAAGATTGTTCTAGTTCTAACTGTCTATATATGCGCTAATCTTTTTGTTTAAGATGAGCAATTTAAGATGTTTTGAATGTCTGAATTTATCTTTCACGTTCTATTTTTCAATTAAAAATAGAACCAAATATCGATCAAATCTCTGGCTGTTTTACAAGTACTTAATGTAGTTAATTGAAAATACTCCTATTATCATGTGACTTTTGTTTCAAGCATGATGGAAAAAGGAAGTTCCGGTATATTTTCGTTTGAGTTTCACAGATCATTTAACATTTTACTTTTAAAAAGTTTTTTTTCATGCTGAATGGGAACATTGGACCTTAGAAAATTACAAGATTTACCTATAAGTTACACAGGATCTTACCGTTTGTAAGATATGATGATCAATGGTTGTGTTTTTACTATATTTCTACTGGTACCTGTTCGGAGGAATGATGGAGGATGCCATGTGAACAACTGGTCAGTACTTTTATAAGTACACAATCATAACTCATGGATTAGATAAGGAGGCTGGGTGGTCATTATTTATAGAAATTTTATAAATTCACCATTAGATCTACTTAAAATTTAAAGATGTGATTTGTTTAGCTTTAAATTATTATTCAGTTAATAAAATATCCATAATCATATTTTGCCTTTTAAAGTTTTAGCATTTTAATAGTCTAAAAATAGTCACGACCATCAAGCCCTATTAATTTTATATAAGCAATATTTGTATAAGATAAACAATTACTCAAGTTCATGCAAAAACATTTGCATGGTTATTAAAGTGTTAAGCTTATTCAAACACTAAAATTAACTCGGTATTTTATTATATTATTTCATTTGTATAGCTATCGTTTTCTTAAAATCAATTATTTATGGTAATTTTTCAAATAATAATAAAAGATCTTCCTTGTTTATATTTCGTATCTAACATTCCATCAATAATTATGTCAAAAGAATAGAAAACATACGTCTTTTCTATCAAAACTGAATCTTATGAATCATGGAGATTTCTGTTGTTCATATTCTAATATAATTATATTGTTTTAATATTTTTGTGTTTTGATTTACTTTTTAAATATTTTGGATTTTACTCATTCTGCTGTATGTTTTATAGATTTTGTTTACAATTAGTAAGAATCAATATGTACTTTGTGTAATAAATTGCTAAATAAAGAGCTTACCAGGAAAAAAACACTTACATCTAACTATAAGGAAGAAATTAATTAAAACGAAACCAAATACATGCGTATACATACTCATACAGACACACACGCAAGAGGGAGAAAGAGAGATACACACAAAGAAAACAGAAAATATTTTAAAATGATATCCACGTTTTCGTAAACTAATTATAATCCATAATACAATGGTATACCATTTCTATTGTTACTTAGGCCTCACTCGTGCCATGCCAACTTTATAATAGGACCTCAGAGCTGTGAACGAAAGCAAAGCTTACATATTCCTTTTTAAACATTATTACCCGTGCTATGAAATGAGTAGTTTAAAAAAAATTAAATAATAATTTGACGCTAAAGCTTTTGAAGTGATTTCCACAACCTATGCATGTATATCTAAACATTTGTTTTCATTTCAGCATGCGAGTCAGGTCGTTACGGTTGTAACTGTTCAGAATCTTGTCCAGATAATACATATGGACAAGGATGTTACCACGTTTGTAAGTGCTCTGATGACGAATTCTGTAATCACGTGACGGGTTGTACAAAGAACAGTAGTGTTTCAACAGAGCCTACGGGTAAATAAACAAAAGTAAAGACATTGTAACTTTAGAAAATTGCAACTTTATTGTGAAAAAGGTTCGATGATTATTTTCACCTACAGTTTATGCATTTGTAATTACTATTTGTCTTAATACATAAAGGCCGCTACATAATATCATATAGTTCACCATAAAAAATGAAGTAAATTTCACATATTTCATTAGTCAAACAACATATACTTCTAATTCTGGATATGCAATAAATATCAAAAGTAAGTATATACAACCGACTTAAAGCTTAATAGTCAGAAAGTAAGACTAAACATATTCACATAAAAAAGCAAATGTTCTATTTCTTCTTTATTTCTACAGGTAGACTCTCAGTTGATTCTTCTTCCGTTTCTCTATATAAGGAAGATGTATACGTGACATCATCACATCAACTGTTAGGTGGAAATCCTTTAAAAACCCTAACAATGTCCCTGGTTGTTTCATCCGTAATTGTCATTGTCTTCAGTACAATGTCTGTTTGTATTTTAATAAGGTAGATAGATTGTGCATGCAAATCTTGATATGTCTTTCTTCGTAGAATAACAAGTTGTTATCTTCAAAATAATCACCCCTTTTTTAGGAAACAAGCTCATACTGATAATACAACTTTTGCTTAGATTTCTTTCATGCAATCTAAATACAAGTGCATCATGATTTTGTTTTTGTTTCAGAGTAAGCAACTGCTACTACAAGCGTAAATATAGTAAGTAAAACGTAATTACATTAAATCTAGTAAATAAATATAAATATAAGTACGTTTAACACATAAGTGAAATTGCAAGTCGTAATTTTAAGTAGAAATTTCGTTTTTTTTTTTGCACCCGGTGCCGTTTCATGCATAAGATTTGATTTTAATTCCATCAAATTAATTTAACACTTATCAAAAGAAATTTTACAAACTTAGAAGTATTTTATCTTAGATATATCTTACTAGTACCTATTTTCTTACTGCTTTTTGTTTAAACGTACTTTTATCTCACATTTTAGGTAAATTATTGAATCAGTTGCAACCCAGCGCATCTAGAGCTGAAGACACGAACATTTATTCTGACTACGAATTCACCGACAATAGGAGCACTTCAAGTAGTGATCCCCTCCATACTGAAACAAATATCTATGACCAGTCCAGCAGAGCCAGTTACGATATTCTCGTACTAAGGAATCAGTCATCGACAGTAAATATCTATGACGCAAATTGTAATTCTGATATCATACCACAGCGCTCAAAGCCAGATTACAAATCTTCCCCTATCAATCATGCAAACAAGGAGTTAGACTTTGATTTAGAGCCAGAGTGCCATTTAAATCTCTTCAAAGAGGAAGAAAAGGACGTGCCCCCTTGTCACTTATCAAATCCGGATAATGTGCAATCTGAGTTTATCAGTGAAACAAAACTATAGATTTTGATGTTTTCATTAAAATATGATACATTAATAAAATTAATGACGACAATCTCTCTCTCTCTCTCTCTCTCTCTCTCTCTCTCTCTCTCTCTCTCTCTCTCTCTCTCACACACACACACACACGGCTTTAAAATTATTTATGAAATCAATTTTGTATTGTAAAGTAATTCTTAATTAAATGTTATTGGTTATTGAGCATTGTTAGCCACTTCAATGCTTTTTCAATTTATTAGAATTTCCGTGTCATGTTTATAGATGGTTTCAAGCTGTTTTGCGTTGATATTTTTAACATTAACAGTCAAATGGTTTGATGCAAAACCATATATTACATTAGATCATTTTGGATAAAGTCTAAGGATGTCAATTTTACTCGGTTGGCTTTGTCGATTAATCGGAGGCTTTAGTTGAGCGATAGTTGAGTACTCGATGATTTATTTGAAACTTTGAGTTCTTTTCAAATCAATTAATGCTACTGCCACATACATTTTATCTTAAACTAAAAACATTAAAAAACTTATGATAATAATGATTATAAGAAACAAACGCCTTGAGATAATTGTTGATATGATTAAATTTTTGATTATACAAACATCTAATCAAATAATTAGAAGAAGAAACGCAAATTGTTCTCAAGTACATGTCTGCCTAAGTAAATGAAAAAAGATCAATTATTAGCCGCTTAAAAATACACCTGGGACATTGATGGAAAAGAGTGTTACTTACTGATCAAACATGTCGAGAAAAGAAAACTGCTGTTTACATTCGTAGCCCAGAAACAGCCGCGTTAAGAAAGAATAATTGTAATTTTAATTTCTGTTCACTTTATTACGAGTAATCGACTAAGAAAAATTTAGTCGATGACCGGTGTTACCGAGCGATAGTGGAGTACTCGAGTACTCGTTGACATCCCTAGACTATAAACCTAAGTGAGAAGTAAAGATTTAATGGGTATTTTTACCAAACTATAATCACTCAAATTCAGTGGTAACAATGCAATCTAAGTTAACCAAAAAAAAAATGCTTTAAAAAAATAAGATTAATCAATTTGTGGTGGGTTTTTTTTATTTTGCTAAAAATAATTTACTGTGTGTGTTTTCTCTCTTTTTAATTTAGCATTATTGAAGGTTATCCTCATCCTGTATTACAATTAAGCAGCTATCATACACAGGTCTCAAAAGAAAAAGCACCAATCCTGTAAGAATATCGATGGAATAGATGGTTTCTGCTATGTCCCGAATTTTGCGATTCTAAAAAATACAATATGTAAGTGCATGATTTATAATCAACTGCAATTATTTTTGCTATTTTTAACAACGTCACGAATGAAGAAGGAAATTCCGGAATGAATCACACTGACAATTCGCAGAAATTTTAATTATCATCAGCTGTTATTAAGCAGTCGATATGAAGTGAATATTACTATTGGGACAAGTTTACCTCAAGATATGAGTTCACCTTAATTAAGTTTTATTGTGACTAGAATATGAATGTTCACGTTAAAATACTAGCTGTTCTTTCACTATATGTAAGTAATATCTATGGAGGATGTCATGTGAACGATTGGTATGTATATCTTGTTTACGGTTATAATGCATCGAACACCGACGTGCCGATGAAATCAATTAATACTATAATACACCATATAAATTCATGCTTTATATTATTATTTCTAATGAACCTAAAAGAAATATCGCTTTGTACTTCCTACTCACTTTGGAATTTCATAGAAACAAATAATGGTTTCTATATCTACCCCCCCCCCTTCTCTATAGCAGCTTAAATAAGTAACTTAAAAGATTATATAAATCTTGTATGGGAGTTGTTAGGTGGGAGGGGACTATATAATTGTTAAAAGTCCTTGTCAAAAATCATGTTTGGGATTATTGAGTTTTAACCCAACGTAAACAATGTTTTAAATTGACTGTCAATAAATTATTGTGTAACAACGAAAACATAATTTGAATCAAAATAGTTCACACAATATCAGTACAATGAACTGTTTCACACATAGTAAATCTGTGTTCTTAAGTTTATGGACTAAGTTGATTCATTATTGTTTCTATCAGGCAGGCTAAAAGATAACACTTGCATTAAGGTGGATGTGCGGCCATCTTTTACATTTCAGAAGAAAACTGTAAACATTTCTTGAACTGGCTTGTTTCTGCCCAAATCTTACTGAAACTGTTGTCGAAAAATACAAAAGCAATAAATATGACGCTTAACATTTTGTTTTGTATGCAAATTACGCATACAAGGGCAGAACAATGCATTTTAAATCACTTTGAACTGCGCAGCTACAGACCTCAATTCAAGATTTAAAAGTATGAAAAAATATGAAAGGATGTCATTAGTGTGTACTCTACAACCATTTGTTGAGAAAAAGGTCAAAGCTTTCTTATTTAAGTTGTAACTTTGTCTCCAAAGAGGGTACCCCATTCTTAAAATGAGTCTCAAAAACTATCAATTTGCACGAGATATTTTTGTCTGTGTCTATGGAGGTACATTAGAGTTATATTTTTACTAAAAGATATATGTATGTTTCTTCTTTAAGGCAATTCATATTGTGGACCCCTATCCTACTTCTAAAAAGAATTTAATTTAATTTATACTCATAGAACTAAAACAAAAAAATTGGAACTGGTATAGAGATGTCTGTCCCATTCAATCCAGATTGTTTTGAATTGACATTTATTTTTATCGATGAAAATATAACGTCAATGTGCCTCCATAGACACGGGAGTTCTTAGTATAGCCTGGAATTTTCTTGTTCTAAAAATAGATACCATGCCGAGTGATAAAAATAGGGTACCATATTTTGAGGGAAAGTTTCTACATTTATGTGCAAAATTTAACCTTTTTCTTAACAGATGGTTGTAGAGAGAACACTAATGAACCCCCTTCATATTTTTTCAGATTTTTAAATCTTCAAAATAAGTCTGTAGCTGCGCAGTTCGACAGCTGTGTTAAGTGATTAAAAAGGCATTGTCCTGTTCTTGTATGCATAATTTGCATACAAAACAACATGTAGAATCTCATATTTATTGCTTTTATATCTTTTGGCAACAGTTTTAGTCAGTTTCGGGCAGAAACAAGCCAGTTCAAGAAATGTTTACATTCTTATGCTCAAATGTAAAAGATGGCCGCACATCCCCCTTAAAGTAATTCTTCCATTGTTGTTGCGTAGGCCTAACTCATGTCAAGCCAACTTCAGAATAGGGCTCCAGAGATGTGAACGTGAGTATGCTCTAAGCATGCATACGGTTAACAAACATTGTTAGCGTTAAAATAATTGTATATATAATCAGATAAATACATCTTGAGGACTTTGATTGTGCACAAAACAATTTCCAGTAGTTTACATGTAATGAATGTTGTTATTACAGCGTGTGAGTCGGGTAGTTATGGCTGTAACTGTTCAGAACCGTGTCCCAATGGTTATTACGGTCAGGGGTGTTACCATGTCTGTGGTTGTTTTGATAAACAATTCTGTGATCCAATAGTAGGTTGTACCAACATCAGTAGGACTACAGACACAACAACAGGTAGCTGTAAGTATTACGTCATCGAGGCAAAAACACCAACTATGCTGACAATACAAAAAGAGGCTTCGGTGTCTCATTATATCTATGGGTGTATATGCGGGAATGACTCTTCCCCGCAGCATTATCCGCTCATATCATAATAGTGAAAGTGTTTTTTTTTTAATTTTCATGTCATAGAAATCTAACTTGCAGTTATGCGGATCATAAACTGAACAGGTTTCGATTTTCTTTCTTTTTTTGGGGGGGGGGGGGGTCAGCCAACAATATCGAGAAGTTGATCTTGTAACATTCAGTTTCAAATATATAACTTTCATTTCGAATGTAGACTGTTTATTTTCACTGTTAAAAGATTTAAAACAATCGAAATTTTATGAGCAAGTATTACAAAATCACTGGAGATCATTCTTGCAATAAAGGTAGAGAAGGCTTATTGCTAAAGGTAAATTTTGAATGCAAATACTCACTTTTCCTGCACGTTGCCAAAAAGAAAATAAGAAAATATTTTAGAATTTTATGAAATCTTACAAATTATATCAAACTTACTTAAAAAGATTCATAAATAAATTTAGATATTTGAGATATTATGCCCTTAGGATGTAACACAAAGTTAAGTGGCGAATGGTTAAACAGTTTCTAAAAAAACACCCAGCATGTTCATTTGCTAAGAATACAAGGTACATTTGTGATTTGTTTTGAATATAAAATAAAAATTAAATTAAATTTTATATACTTAGCTTTTTAAAGTTCATTTACAAAATACTTACTATGTGTGCTATTTACCCCAGGATAATTATTCAAAGAGAAGGAGTTGCAAATGAACAGAATGATTTTGCTTAATTGCATGGGAAAAAACCCAGTAAATTTCCTTGGTCTAATACGATTACAGGAATTTACCAAATAATGGCAAATTATTTCATACACTTTAGATTGCAGACTTTAACCCACGTTTTATGCATTTTAAAATGTAATTGAACAGAGTTCAATTTACAAATGCAAAGCATGCCTATTATGCAACTTTTTAGTGTCAATTTACCAACATTGCTAAATGTGATATTTGGTTTACCTTAAAGTTTGCAGAAAGGAACTGTTCTTGGGTAAAACTATGAGAATGTTGATTTATCCAAATTTGTTGAAAATCCTTCTGTAGTTTCAGCAAATAGTGTTATATCATAAGCATACAATTAAAAAGTTTAATCATGTGTACTTTCATTGATAGTTAGTTTCTTTGCATAGTATGCGGTTCAGTGTTATGTCGGTAAAATGAAAATAAGAGTTGCAGCAATATTTCACCTTGCCAAACACCACACAAATGTCACAACATTGACAATAGAGTGTACCTCGTTATACTTCATACATTTTTTTCTCAGAATCTTATACATTGGTTTTACTATACCAAATCGTTTCCCTGTGTACCTTGTGCAATAAGTTAGCTACGTCATAAGCTACAACTAACCATACATAAATCAATTTTTCTTTTATAGATAACATAACAGAGATATAACATGTATTTTTTCTACAGTGCTCACTTCCTTCATATTCACAGAAAACACCAAAGAAAGCATTCTTAAATAAAATTGAAAATGAAATTTTAAAAGTTGTTGCTTGTTTTTAATATTATGTATCGTTTGGATCATTCTAATTTACATCAGTAAAATTAAGTATTCAAAGACCAACATGTCCAGCAATTCGGGTTGTCATTTACAAGCATATTTTAATAAGGATGATTTTAAAACGGTAAGCTCACAAGTCTGTCATTAATAGAATAGTGGTTTCTGGGGATATGAAGTTTAATGTTTGAAAAAATGTTAAAAGTAGTCACAAATATATACAATCTATAATAAAGTGGATTAGAATATCATTTGATTGTGTCTTAATACGTCTGGATGTTGCTTGTATTCTATTCCCTATGGCATAACTATGATCAAATGGTGAGTTGTATTAAGTGAAGTCTAAAAGCATACATAACTAGAAGCACATAAATGCACATGTAATCTGTGGCACGCCAAATTCACAAAATTGAGCTAAACATAGTTTCACATTTGATAAATTAGGTTTATCGACTGTTAACTATAGTTTACGAACCGTAAACTATAGTTAACGATTAGTTAACTATAGTTTTCATCTGTAAAACTATATTTAACGGTTGTAAACTATAGTTAACGAATGATAATCTAAGTTTATCGGTCTGCAAATAACGTTAACGATAGATTTTGCTGATAAAAATAGATTCACATCTGTAAACTATAATTTACTTTCATCAACTATAGTTTAGAGTTGTTAATCATAGTTTCACAATCGTGAAACTATATTTATCAGATAAATTATGTTTTGCAATCGCAAATGGTTGTTTTCAGTGTTAATTATAGTTTTACACTTCTGAAACATAGATGATCGTGTTAACTATGGTTTACAGATGTGAAATATAGATTAACGGCGTTAATTAAAGTTTCACGGATGATAAACTAGGTTTATCAACTGTTAACTAAAGTTTGCGGACGTTTAACTATAGTTAACAATAGTTTATTGTTAACTATAGTGTACGAACCGTAAACTATAGTTAACGATTCGTGAACTATAATTAAAGATCCGTTAACTATAGTTTTCATCTGCAAAACCATATTTAACGGTTGTAAACTATAATTTACGAATGATAATAGAAGTTTATCTGTCTGCAAATAACGTTAACGATAGATTTTGCTGATAAATACAGATTCACATCTGTAAACTATTACATTCGTTAACTATAGTTTAGAGTTGTTAATAATAATTTTACAATCGTGAAACTATATTTATCAGATAAACTTTGTTTTGCAATCGCAAATGGTTGTTTTCAGTGTTAACTTTAGTTTTACACTTCTGAAACATAGTTTATCGTGTTAACTATGGTTTACAGATGTAAAATATAGATTATCGTCGTTAACTTTAGTTTGCCGTCCGTAAACTATAGTTTGCCGTCCGTAAACTATAGTTTACAACCGTTAAACCTAGTTTATCGACTGTGAAACTATGATTAGCTAATTTTTGTGAATTTAGTGTGCCAAAGTAATCAACTATTGAAGCATTTACAATCCAGCGTGAATGATGAAAATGATTTTCAACTATCAAAGGCAAACTTTAGGTTCGGCTAACGTTTACAATGAGTTCATCATTTCTCTAGCTACAGATTCAACACATTTGTATAGTGTTACCCTTTCTTCTTCAAATACTGCCAATCAACACAATCCCCTACAGAGCCTCACCACGTCACTGATTGTGTCCATTATGACCGTCATCGTCTTCAGCACGATATCTGCCTGTATTCTCATCAGGTAGTACACTCGATATATAGGGTTTGTACAATGTTACAGTTATTGTAAATATCATGCTGTTTTTTCTATTAAACGATTTATGATTGTTTTAGAGTATAATCGTTGTTTTAATTAACCAACTGTGAATTCTACTATAAAATTAATTTATATATGTTTTTTCTATTAAATTCTAGAGTAAGCAAACGGTTTTACAAGCGTGAATATCGTAAGTATTTATATGTACGATGACAGTCAAATCATACTAGTAATAAAGCTGCTCACAATGGTGCATGTAAAGAGAATTGAAATTTAATATTTAAAAAATGTCTGAAATAAATCAAATATTTTTAAAATTATTTTATACATATCGAGAATTATGTTTCTAAAAACTGCGTACATCTTTTCAAAAGAAAGTAAAACATGAAAAAATTATTAAAACTGCTGTAAACCAACTTTTATTTGCAAAGACTTTATTTTTACAATTAAAGCTGCTTGGTCCGATTTATATCAAATTTTGTGTACGCTTTTAAACTATGGTTATGCTAAGTATGTGTATAATAATAGACATTGCTGTAGTTTTCCCGGTCAATGAAGCCAAATTTCAATAAAAAAAATATGTACAAAATATTTTCAACAAAACAAACGACATAAAAGGGTATCGCGTTGTTTCGCCTCATGTTAAAATTCGCCCTGACGTTGAGACCGGTATGGTTGTATTTCGACTTTGACATCGCTATAAATAGAGGTAATAATGTTTAGGCAAACTAAAAATTAACTTGTGTACATTTTGTTCGCTAATATTTCTGAAGTTTGCTTTGTTTACAATCGATGCATAACGTGCGGGTTAAATAAACCTAATCATTCGGGGAACAAAACCAAACGGTTCACTTTTCTAAACATTCCCATGATGCATTTTGGTTTGTTTTTTCGTTTGCCCAAAAAGAAATTATTTTTATTTACTTTGAATATTTCTAACTTTGAAAGAAGACCGATTCTGCGTGTGTAAATAGGAGAAAGTGCATAACTTTCTAAGATAATTAGTTTGTATGGAAAATTATTTGATACTGTAAAAATCAAAAATTCGGACAAAGCAGCTTTAACTATATAGTGTTTAACTACTTAATTACCTATTCGAGGCGACTTGTTTCGCGACCAAGTCTATGTTTTGATATGAAACATTTTCGAGATACAATTAATGTATGGCATTGGCGAAAGTTCCTCGCAAGCGAATAATAGATGGTTAACAGTGATTACTGTATTATTATATTGTATTGTAATTCAATTGGTATACATTTATTTTTGTTGTATATCTGTGTTATTATTAACTAAAACGTTACATCCATATTTATTATTTTGAAGGAAAACTACAAAATCTTTGGCAATCTAACGAGTCTACAGCTGGGGATTCGAACGTATATTCTGTTTACGATTACACTGGCTCCTTTGTCGCTCCGAGCAGCATTCTCCCACCAATACCTGATAACAACACGTACGACCAGTCAGACCAGTCGAACACGGTCAGCTACAATATTCTCTCCCTGAGAAATTTTCCATCGACAATAAATGACTATGATGAGGAGTGTAATTCAGTTATGCTACCACCTCGTTCTAAGTTCAGTGGTTGTGAAAGTGAAAGAAAAGAGTTGGACTTCGATATAGAGCCAGAGTGCCTATTGAATCTCTTCAATGAGGAAGAAGCTGACAAGGCACCTTGTCGCTCGTCTAATCCGGATATTATGCAATCCGAACTCGAAGGGGAAAAAGTATCGTATCATAGTACGAGACTCTAGTTAGTACATGTATTGGTTATTATATATGTACATCTACATTGTTTTTTTTTTTAGGAAATTGGACGGTTTTATTCTGCTGAAATATTATATAACTTATAGGCAGATTAAAATTGAAATACAAATACATGGCTTAAAGTTTAATAGGTTAAAAAAATTGTCGGGAAAACAGGAAGTTTTGCATTATCACAGTTATATCTGAATTTCAATCGGAAGTGAACAACTTCATTTTTATCAATTACTCTTAATTCATGTACAAAAAATCATTCCAGCAGGTTCTGGAAATATTGTGGTGATTGGTACTGCATTGATAACTTGTTTTTGTTTGGAGGGTTTTTTGTATTTTGTTTTGCAAGCTGGGTCATTTGTTTTATGAGAACTAAAGTATTTATTGTCAACAAATAAAAATGTACTAGTATTTGTAACTCAATAAATAAATTGATCATCAGTTGAGACATATTGTGTGGATAAAAAAGTTTAAATCTCTAATGTTTTATTCGGATGCTGAACTTTTTAGCTCACCTGAGCTGAAAGATCAAGTGAGCTTTTCTGATCACTTTTTGTCCGGCGTCCGTCTGTCTGTCCGTCCGTAAACTTTTTACATTTTCGACTTCTTCTCCAGAACCATTAATTGGGCCGATTTCAACCAAACTTGGCACAAAGCATCCTTAGGTATAGAGGATTTTTAGTTTGTTAAAATGAAGGGCCATGCCCTCTTTCAAGGGGAGATAATAAAAAATCATTGAAAATTTGTTGGTATTTTTCAAAAATCTTCTTCTCAAAAACCATTTGGCCAGAAAAGCTGAAACTTGTGTGGAAGCATCCTCAGGTAGTGTAGATTCAAGTTTGTTCAAATCATGATCCAGGGGGGGGGGCCACAATGGGGGTCGATTTTTACATAGGAATATATAGAGTAAATCTTTAAAAATCTTCTTCTCAGAAACCAATCGTGCAGAAAAGCTGAAACTTGTGTGGGAGCATCCTCAGGTAGTGTAGATTCAAGTTTGTTCAAATCATGATCCCCAGGGGTAGAGTGGGGCCACAATGGAGGGTTGAATTTTACAAAGGAACATATAGAGTAAATCTTTAAAAATCTTCTTCTCTGAAAGTGATCAGCCAGAAAAGCTGTAACTCGTGTGAAAGCATCCTCAGGTAGTGTAGATTTAAGTTTGTTTAAATCATGATCCCTGGGAGTAGGGTCGGGCCACAATGGGGGGGGGGGGTCGAGTTTTTTATATAGGAATATATAAGGAAAAATCTTAAAAACTGTTCTTCTCAGAAACTGAATGGCCAGAAAAGTTATTACTTGTGTGGAAGCATCCTGAGGTAGTGTAGATTCAAGTTTGTTCAAATTATGATCCCCAGGGGTAGGATGGGGCCACAATGGGGGGTCGAATTTTTACATAGGAATATATAGAGAAAAATCTTTAAAAATCTTCTCCTCAGAAACCAATCGGCCAGAAAAGTTGTAACTTGTGTGAAAGCATCCTCAGTTAGGGTAGATTCAAGTTTGATAAAATTATGATCCTCATGGGTAGGATGGGACTTCAGTGAAAGGGGGGTTTGAATTTTCACATTTGAATATATAGAGAAAAATCTTTCAAAATCTTCTCAGAAACTGATCATGCAGAAAAGCTGCAACTTGTGTTGAAGTATCCTGAGGTAGGGAAGATTTAAGTTTGTTCAAATCATGATCCCCGGGGGTAGGGTGGGGTCACAATTGGGGGGGGATGTCAAATTTTTACATAGGAATATATAGAGAAAAATCTTTAAAAAGCATCTTCTAAAACACAAATTGTCTAGAAAAGCTCCAACTTTAGTCAATTCAGATAGTGTAGATTAAAATTTGTCAAAATCATATTCTTCAGGAGTAGGGTTGGGCCACATTGGGGGGGGGGGAGGGGAGGGTATTCCAATTTTACAAAGGAAAACATTTAAATTATTCACAAAAACTCAAATGTTATTATATATGGTTTTACTTATATGCAAACATTTTGACATATTGTTTATTCTTTAAAATTGTTTAAACTCTTGCCTCTGGACAATTCTACGACCTCACAAGGGGTTCAAAATTTGATGTAGGTTTATAATCCATATATAAATAGTTGTTTAAGTCTGATCATCTTCTTGAGAACTGCAATGCTCAATATGTGATATGACTGTAAAACCATCCTGTTACAAAGGGGCTCAATGATAAACATAGGAATATGCAGGGGATTTTTTTTTATATACAGGATCTATTATACGACATTGTTCAGATATTTTGTATATGACTCCATAAAGCTGATTATATTATGTCTATTGTTGCTCAGGTGAGCGATGTGGCCCATGGGCCTCTTGTTTATAATATAAGATACATAGGTAAATCTCTTGTAAATGTCAGGTATATGTCCATCAAATAGTTACTAAAATATCAGTAAAAGCGTCAAAGAATTTCTAAAATTTCAGTAAAAGCATAAATTGTTTTATAAAGTACTTTTCAATATCTTATATTTTTAGTTGCGTATATTAAAATCAATCTAGGGTTTAATTTTACTACAAAATAATTTTTAAAAATTGGCTTGAAACATACATATTATGATTCTATCGCTGCCAGACTGTTGTATTGCATTTTTAAAATGTAGAGTTTTGTCCAATATATCAAACCTCAATTGAGAAAAATTGATTCAAAGCTTAATTCTGAGAGATTTCGTATATACAAATTCCTGTTTCATAACTAAAGTATGATAATTGTCAGTACTCTGCAATTTAATAAACGCATATTATTACCGCGTAACTTATGTACAGATTATAGATCTAAACCCGTAATCAAGTATTTCCGTGCGAATCCAGAGGTTGAACAAAGGAAATACCACTATTCATATATATAGTTTGAAATAAAACATCCAGGAAGTACATGAAAGACAAAGTACATCTCTTAACTGATTCCTACCATTTTGCAACTAGTACTCAAATTCATAACAATTCTCGACTTAACTGAATCTTGTCTTCAAATGCAAACCAGGATAGTTTGGCCTGGGAAAGAGGGATGTCGAGTTGCGTGATTTCGCGCTGCTCTTCAAAATGGTTCAGTCTGCTGATGGGGAGTGCACCACCAATCAATGGTGAGCTGTCATTTTGCAATTTAATCTGTCTAATGAGTATATAAGAAGTTGAAACATTAGATATATAACCAATGTAATTTGTAGTGTCAACAAGATTACGTCTATGCTGTGCATGCTAGTCTCTCTCTCTCTCTCTCTCTCTCTCTCTCTCTCTCTCTCTCTCTCTCTCTCTCTCTCTCTCTCTCTCCCTCCCTCTCTCGTTATGAATGTGTGGACTTTTTTCAATGTTACCAAGGACGTAAATCTGGCTCGGAAACAAGTTCACTCTTGATCATTTTCACTTTTAGACATTTGCACATAGAAACTAAGTCAAGAGTGTTTGTCTATCTTTGATTCATTAATGAGCGCTATGTCGTAATCCCCTGTGTCCATCAACTAATCAGATATATTTGAAAACATGTATTTATAAGGGTTGTATCTTGGCTATAGATTATCTGGGTGTGCTGGCTAGGACCTGCATTTAGGTGCAACCTTGCAGGTTAAAGTCTTTCATATAGAGACTACATTTTTATTTCACATTAACCATTTTCACAGGCATCATCTTACCCATTGTTATTTTATGTCATTTTTATAGAAATCAATTTTAATTGTAGGCCATATTCGTGTGAAGCTAACTTCAAAATTGGGCCATCAAAGTGTGAACGTAAGTGTGAAATGTAACCATTACTGGATAAAGACCAAGAAACGAGCGTTATTGTACACACTTTCCCAAAAGTCCGCTTCAGCAAGTTGGATTCTTTATCATTATCTTTATTGACCCCCAGGAAGAAAGAGTTGTAATCAAGACCATATACTAGTGTAGAGGAATACCTTGAGCAGTTTGATTAAGGTTTCCTCAATTGACATTTTCTTTCGTAATACTTTAAAGTAACATGATTAACATATACTTACGGTAAATGTAATCAATTAAACTCCAGAAGAAAGGGACAACCAAACAGCTACAAAATGATATTAGATATAAAAATATAAATTATAAAGTTTAATTTGGAATAAGTTATATCATCCATGCATAGAACAGTAACTTTGTGACCGTATTTTTCTGTGTTGTCTCAATCTTCACACATATACTGTAATAATGTAATTTCACCACATGATATCAATAAGAGTTAGTTGCTGAAGGATTAAAGAACCAACTGCAATAGCAACATCTTTGCACTTCCAATCCAAATAACCCGCATGTTGACACGGCAACCCGATAATGTTACTTCGAAGTACTTGACGCTTGTTCGCAAATGTATACCAGAAAACCCAGTTACTATTTACATGTATATGAAATCCTTTTTGGTTGTATCAATTTGCTATGTACTCTAATGCATTCAACTGTTTCTTGCAGCGTGTGAGATGGGTAGATACGGGTGTAACTACTCACAGGTCTGCTCCACGGGTACCTACGGACTGAATTGCTACCACCAGTGTTACTGTACCGCGGACGAGGTGTGTGACCCCGCTGTTGGGTGTACAAATGTTACAACATCTCTATCACCGACCACTCTTAGCCAATCAACAGCCAGAATTTATAACTCTACTTCAATGAATTCAGGTACTATTTAAGGAATAAGGAATCATTCTTTGAGTATAATGAGGCGATAATCTTGGTCGGGCGTGATCAAATCCAATAAAGCCCACAGGGCTTTATGATAGATTTGAACACGAACGTCCCGGCTAAACTTATCGCCTATAATATTCAAAGAATGACTCCTTATTACTTATATTAATTTTATATAATTTTCACCAGTACGATTAATATTAAATTATTGATATTTTACGCTATTTCTATTTCGTATAATTATGCAAACCCTACCAGTGCGTCATTGATGAAATGTATTGGGCTCTATGTTACAAATTTGATTCGTAGTGTTATCAGAAAGACACTGGGAAATATAAAGGCATGCGTCTTTTTGTTTTTTCATGTTATAACATTTGTGTATTTTGTCGGTAGATAGCACGCAATATACAACGAGTGATAAGGCTCCACCCAATCCGAAATCCGATCCGGACCAGTCGATGACCCTACAGGTCGTAGTGATTGTATTGGTATCCTTACTGGTCGTCGTGGTCATTTCATGCAAGTCCTGTGTCTGTTTCCTAATAAGGTAATTGATTTTTGGTTGTTATATATGAACATTTTTGTCTGTGGTTGGAAAAGCCTTAACATAAAATTTTAATGCAGTCTTGTATCTTATAGTAGAAGTATACTTTGGAATATGTTTATCATTTTTAAAATGTATTTTTTTCAAAGTGTTTTAAGCGATGCATCTCTGCAAAACAACATAACACGAAAACCATCTACTATTATGCATATGTTGTAAAATTTGATGACACGCAACAGAATGCGATTTTACACTTTTGACTATGAGATGGATTTTTTGTAGGCGAAATTCGAAAGCTAAAACATATCGAATAGGTAAGATACATAATTCAGTGTCTAGATGTTTAAAAAAAAATCCGAAATCAAAAATTGTCGTGAACAATATTTTTATAATTATAAAAACATCTCTCATGGAAATGAAAATAGGTACAAAACCAAGCGATGAAGTCCAAGAAGCTGATGAAGAAAACAACGACGCGCATTCTTATCTGACGATCAGTGAAAGGTCCGACAGGTTATATGCGAGCGTTCACTATGACGCGGCGGAGGAGGGGAAAAGTAGTCCTTCCCTATCCCTCCACAGCAAAAAAGAGCATACAAGCAGTGAGAGTGATAATAGTAAGGAATCGGACAATTATTTGATTCCTATAATGAACACTGTTGGAGGAAACTAAATCAGACACTCAGAAACTTTGTGATGATAATGAGGATTCTAATGATATAACAAAACCTATACTTTTAGAAACTTGTATTTAACCCAAAATATCACAGTGCTCTGTAAACAAGAGTGTGTTAACACATCATTAAAAGCATTTCTATCTCGAATTAGCAGTTACCGAAATGGTCAGAGAAAAGTAATATCAGCTTGAATGGAGTGTAACTTAAGGTAGGGAGGCGCCAATGTCAATTGATGGCTGGATAAAAAGTGTAGATGGCATTGCACCCGAATCAATACTAGGTTGGACAATTTCAATAAAGTATACAAAATGCAACGTAAGTTTGTGCTAATGAAATACAATTGCACATAATGAATACAATGGCGCATGTAACAGGTAACTTAACAATGAAATGTTTCGATGATGGTGTTTAAAGATTAACTGAAAAATGTTCAGATTAAAGCTAGTTTTTAAGACCATCAGTTAAGTTATAAAACGGTAAAAATTTATACACCGTGTTATGTGGTGATTCCAACTTTGCAGCAGTTTTTATGTAATTAAGTTCCTATATCGTATATTATCAAACAGATCTAAGTGATTGTTTTCAAGTTGCAAAATAAATTGAAAAACAAATCTTTTAGTCGTTATTGTCGTAACTTTACAAATAATATAAAGTGCCAACTATTAGGATAAAAATGTCTTGACAGGTATAACGGTGCAAGGAACAATGAGATCCGTTGAAAACTTGAAAGCTCGTCATCCAATTCAGATATACTAAAAAACAATTATATAATAAATACCTTTTGAAAATAAAAATGAAATAGGCAATTTTTTTTAGATATATTGTAATTTATCACAATTAAAGACAGAAAACATGTAAACATTGTTTGATGTTTACAAAGCAACTTAAATCATTCACTCTACTCTTCCTAATATGATCCCTATAAAGACACTAACATTCAATTTTTAATTACACCTTATTCATATACATTGTACACATATGTTCTTTCTATAAAGTGTTGCAAAAAAAACCATAATGATATAAAAGCACAACAATACATGTATTTGGTAGGAGGCACAACTTCATATGGTGAAATTAAAAAGGACATGCTCACTCCATATACAGAAGACATTTGGTATAAATGATCTATCAGTTTTTCATAGAAAAGTTAGAAAGCTCAATTAGGAGTATCTTTTAACAAGTAAATATTTTTGTTTTGTTTCTTAAGCTTCTCTTTCCTCCGTGACTTCTTAATCATTCTATATTATTAGATGATGACGGTACAAAAAGAATGTAATTATTTTTTTCTTTTGTACAAAAATACAGAATATCTGTTCTATATCAACTTAAAGTAAATAACTTGTATATTAACTAGCTATATTCTTACATGAAATAACTAAACTATTTCTTTACAAAATTCATTAAACTCTTTAAAGAGTTAAAATTCCAATCATAGTTTTACATTACTAACTCTGCATACTTGTACACAGAATAAAAAACTGAATGCCCTAGACTTATGGTCTGATAATGTTTTCTCTAAAACTTGGGGTTTAAATGTTAGATAATAAGCTACAAAATTTCTATTTGAAATATCCTAAAACATAACTGGAGCAATCCTTTTTTGTAGTCAAAAATTTACAAAATGAATGCCAAGAATAACTAGAATAACTAGAAATTATGACGGCTCCCTTTTTACTCTGTGATATATAAATTCATGACAAGGATACTCTCTTTCTGTGTGTGCTGGGTGAACATTCCCTCGACCCGTGAGGTGACAATGCCCTCCAGTTTGCCCAGGTGTTCTTCTATGTTCTGAGGCTGTTGAGGTACCAAGTCGCTCTCTTCCTGCTGTCGCTGTATCTCCTGTTGCTCAACTACCTGGTACTGTAGGGACTCAATCTTAGAGTTCTGGGCCTCCAGCACCGCCAATATACTCTGGATGTTCTCATTTTACGCTTTAAATTTTTGCAAATTGGCATCAGCGCTAAAAATAAAAATCACCCAAATTTTGAATGTCGCACATATTGACATGCACAATGTTAGTTAACATTGGATATCGTATATTACCGCCGTCTCTAATTTTCTCAGGAATCGTACATATTTACAAACTTCATATAGCATCACGTGAGAGTTGATATCTTGTTCAAATTGCTGGTATATACATCACAGCAATGTTAAAAAACAGCAGCAAATGCAACTAAACTTCCTATTGGGGTATCGTGTTACGGATTAATTGTGAGATAATTATCCCAGTCAGTAGTTCACACCTTCACATGCGACGGTTTGTGTACACTACACAAGTATCGGAGTGTCACGTGTCAAACTCAGGTGATGTTTTCCTGTCTCGAGCGAGCGAGAATGAGAGGAAAATGACGGCATTTAGCGAGAAATACAATACACTGTACAAATTTTCATATTCCGTGAATTTCGGTACACTGTGAACGTGGTAAAAAAAATAATACTACATTCTGCTTAACGCCGGTGTAACGACGAAAAGTGACCCCCGTAGAATATTGACCGAGTGTTATTTTTCTACGTAGAAAAATGACCCTGTCAGTTGTAGAATACTTGGATTACATCGTAGAAATTATGGCCTTAGGGTCATATTTCTCCGTGTGGGTTGTAGAAAAATGACCCCGTAGAATATTGACTAAATTGTATTACATAGTTTTCGGTCCATTCTTTTTCCTTAGGGTGGATACAGGGATGGTGGTGATGGGGGGGGGATTACATTGCCTGCTTGGTACTTAGATTTTTCTGATCACTTGTCATTGCCTATCATAATTATTTCAGTCTGTTTTTTAATTTTTCAAATAAAAAAGAAAGATATATATTTCTGTTAGTAAAGTACATTGTTCAACCATGACTGAATAGGAACGATATCAATCTAAATGAAAAAAAAAACTCGTACAAATTGTAAACGGTAACTGATACCAGCAAATTTACTGGGGAAGAGAAAATTATTCATCATGGTCTCTTTCACAATGAGAATTAATTATTAACCATTGATCTGAAATAGGCACATGATCATCTCATCACATGAGTGAATTCAGAAAATTTCAATATCCGGGGGTGGGGGGGGGTGGGGGTGGATATTTATGGGTAGGGGGCCTATTATAGGTAAATTTAAAAAGTGACCTTTATAAGTTTGAATTCCCCATCCCTTAGATCCGCGATCGATTGCATGTGTCATCCCATTTGGATATTTTTACAATCAATTCTTTATTGTTACAACAGGTTAAAAAAGAAAGTATTTTTAAAAAATCATATAAACATCACCAATCCCAAAACTTCGAATTTAGAATTGAACACAAGAAATAGAATACTTTACAAATGATTCTACTTGGATTTAAAATCGATATCTGTTGAAATCAAATTGACATTAAGAATGTACTTGCAAACTTTTTATATAACAGTTAGAGTAAATTGCAAAAAAACAATGACACTAAAAAGGGCTTTGGCATTGACTTTAACTCCTTTTGAATATAACTCTGGTATTTAAAAAAGAGATTTGAATCTAGTAAATAATACGGGCATATTCTTACATAACTTTAAACTTTACTTAGATTTCCCATATAAGTGTCCCAGGCAATTATACTCATTTTTAGCAGTTTCTAAAAGTAGAAACAACAGCTGCTTTTTGTTACCTTTCTCGAAAAAGTGATCTCTTAACCGAGTGTCAATAAAGAATAACATCTATTGAGATATATTTGTTGATAAGTAAAAAACCGAGGTATAAGAACTGCTGTAAGGACCAGATTGCATACACAAAGATTTATACATATCAAACTTATAAATCATAAAAGAATATGGACCTGTTATTCCTAATCATATCCTACTGTTTACTAATAATTATCCCCTAATAATTATAAAGGTTGCAAAATTATGTACAACTTATTATTAGATAAAAAGGAGAAACATGTACATCTAAATCAAAATGGAGAGAAAAGGGTCATAACTATACACAAGAAAATATGGAACAAAATTTTTGAAATCCATTTTAAATCTACACAAGAATCAAAATTACATTGATTACAATTCCAAATTCTTCATAGAAGTTTTCCGACAAATAAATATCTTTTTAAAACAAAAAAGTAGAGTCTCCTGTATGCACTCTCTGTTAAAGAGATGAAGAGAGTATTTAACATTTATTTTATGAATGTACTGTAGTAAAAGAATTATGGACTGATGTTGAAGAATAGATTTTGAGACATTTTGTTTTTAATAATATTTGATAAACAACCAGTTCTTTTTAGAAAATATAAAAATAGAGACATTTATAAATTTTTTCACTTGGTAGTTTTTATTGTGAAGCAAAAATTTTTTTCTTGTAAATATAAAAGTAACGCAAATCCAAATATACATGAATTAAAAACTGTTATAGTAGAAAGGCTTTTGATCGAAAATATATATGCTAATGAAAAATTGTAAATACATGTATAAGGAGTATGAAAGCTATCGCAAAAATATGTGATAGGCTGTAGTACTGTAGTATATATGGTTAAATTGTTTCTTTAATGTGTTTTTTTTTCTATTTTGTTTAGAACTGCAATGGGTTTTTATCCTCTTTCAAGTATCCCTGTACATGTAGAACAGGGTCCTATCACATGAATATGGTTTATATATTATAAACATTTGTAAACAATGCCCCTATCTCTCTCTCTCTCTCTCTCTCTCTCTCTCTCTCTCTCTCTCTCTCTCTCTCTCTCTCTCAAAATTTACTTTTACTACACAAGGACTGTACAGTATCAAATAGTCAAAAGTTTTCAAAAATGAATGTATCAACTAATGTACGAGATATGTCACTTATGTACATGTATATGTTGTAAAAGTGGAAGTTCAATTAGAAAAAGAGTAAAAAACGAAGTCATGATCAACGTGTTGCATATTGCATACAGAAAGTCGGGAAGGGGGCCCTTTACAGCATTGCAGTGTACATGTACTTGACGGTTCGTTATAGATGTGATTAGCACAGGCACCTGACGTTATATATTTTCTCATACTAAAAATAGATACCCTATATTTAATAATACACAAGGTACCCATCCCCGCCATCTTGGATTTATTTTAAGCTGTCACATCAGCTGGAATTTTGTTTGAAATTTATTTTTATTATGAGAAAAATATATAACGGCATGTGCCTGTGGTGATTAGTTATAAAGTTTATTTTAGGCAAAATGCATCTCTCAGGTAAACAGCATTCAGTCTAATATAATGTCATTGTGAATGACTGCAACACTGCATCTTCCAATAACTTGATTCAGCGATGCCATTAATCATTACCTTTTGATTAAAGTAGAGTTTCATGCATGTGTATACTTAGGAAACAATTTGGGAACTTCAATATCAGAACATTGAACAACGCAAAATTGTGTGACCTTTACTGTTGGTTGGAATAAACACAAATTGGTCTCTGCAACTATTTTCCCCCAAACAAGTATTTATATAGGTAGTGGCCAATACTGAGAGCAGTCTGAGTTGAATTACAATGTACATTGAAAAAACCCCATGCCATGCTAATACAATGGCAGTATTACATTCTTAAATTACTTTAAAAGCAGACTTGATCAAAATCTATTAGAATCAATCACTCATACATGTACCTGTAGTCATAAATATGTTTCAATAGAATTATTAATATAAAACACTGAAAGCCATCTAGTGTGATGATTCATGTGTATTGCACTTAAATCATTAAAATTCAATAAATCAATAAATATGTAAATAAAATATGAAAATAAAATAGAGACCAAAATTTTTTTGTACAAGCCAAATTTGAGGCCAGGCCAAAATTTGAGACCAAGTGAAATTTGAGACCAAAAGTCCTCATTCAAAAAAGTGTTTGTTTTTGTTTATTTGTTTTCCAGCTTTTAATTACAAGAGCTGGCCACTTTGTTTATGGTTAAAACAACGCAGTTGATTTCCAAACCTCTCTTCCCATGGTAACATTTTTAGGATTACAAGTAAAAAAAATTGAATGAATAAAGAGCCCCCGTCTTTGGAAGCAGATAAAAAATTATAGAAAATATTCGTGATCATATTTCGCAATCGTGATAAATCCAAAATTCCGAATTTACACGCGAGTTGCTGTCTTACAGTATGTGTACCTGTGAGATAAGTCTGTTGGTGTGACGGTGTTTTGTTTGGTTGTCAGACATTCAGTGTAGCTAAATAGAACAGATACTAAAATATCCGCTGTATTTGTCGAAATCTCATATCTGTCTTCTGGGTTTTTTCTTAAAAAAATATGCAATTTGTAGTCATTAAGTTTAGGTTTGTCTATTTAATCATCTACTATAACAATGGGGCCTACTTAGCAAAGCGAGCATTATGCAAAAAGGGGGGGGGTGGGCATGCGAGCACATCATAATGCATGTACCTCGGGGGAGGGGCGGGGGCACAACCCTAAAAAGGCTTAGCGAAGAGGCTCCACAAGGCAAGCTGACAAGTACTTCAAGATAAACACAGACATCGCTTTGTTCAAAGTGATTATAAAATTATATGTAAAAGGGTAAAACGGGAGGCGCATACTTAGTTCTGTCTAATCTTTCATATGCTTTCACTGCCCCCCCCCCCCCCCACGACACTCACCAAACATGAATGCTAAATGTATCGCCTTTAATATCTATAATTTCTATGTAGTTTTTAAGTGAGGTCAACATTCTATGGGGGGTCAGTTTTCAACGTGTGGAGGGTCGTAGATCTACAGGTCTGGAATGGTTTTCTATTGTAGAAAAAAGACTCTACTTGTCATAGAATACTGACCCTGGGTCAGTTTTCTCCGTAAAAATTTGACCCCATGGTCAATATTCTACGTAGGTCACTTTTCGTCGTTACACATGTATGAATAAATCACGCATGCATGCAGTGTCATCAGTATATACACGTACATAGACATGAGGCAATCTAAGATACCGATTGCGAGTGAAGCCCTTCTCCACACGCTGGTTATAGGGGGTAATTACCTTGTTCATTTTTTTTTAAATGACTACTTCTTACGGACACCTGTTCATATAGTAAGGAGTAGAGACCAGCCTATGGCAAACTTTGTATTTACTTTTTTTTATTGTTGATTAATTTTTAGGAAAAAAAAATTGCGAATGCAGAGCATGCGCAAATTTGCTAAAAATTTATCTACGGTAAAAATTTTCAGATTTACGGTATACATGTGGTTAGTTGATTCTACATCAAATCTGGAAGACAATACAAGGGATGTGAGGAGCACTTCTTCGTTGAAGAGTGACGCAGACCAACTGACAATTTTGACTATTATCGGAATAACCACTGGCGCTCTGCTGTCGATAGCTGTTATTTCCAATAAAGTCTGCTTCTGTTTTCTATGCAGGTAATGAGAACAAAAAATATGAGTAGCCTTTGTACAGATAATGTACTAGTTACTACTTGATTTTTTTTCATACCTAAAATTTTGCATTAAAATTGCACAAAGTTGGGGTTTTAATAAAAATTATCTTTATTAAAAAAGATGTATTTGAAAAAGGTTAGTCAAAATATATTTACTACAAAAATGTTTTCACAATGACAAATTTTCGTCAATTTCTTTTGGAAAAGGTAAAAATTTCAACAACATTTTCATAACATAGTATAAATATTGAGCTTATTTTTAATAGCATGGTAAACAGTGCCAAAAAAGTTTAGAATAAAATTCAACAAAAATTATCGCATCAATACTTGAACATTAATATATGTTGATCTTAAGATGTGAACATATAGATACAATTTTATCGTAACGTTTAACAAAATGATCTCTACGTATACATTTATATACCTAACATGTTAATTTCTTCAAGTCAACCCTGATTCGAAATCAACGGAAGGAGTACCTGAACTTGAAAGCAATGACGAAAATACAGATGTTCATTCTTATCTTACGATCAGTGACAGGTCTGTCAGACTGTACGCAGGCATCCATTATGACGAGGCGGAGGAGGAAAAAGTAAGTCCAGTTCCTTATCACTACACAGCGAAAGAGAAGAGAATATTAATAAAAGCATAAGAAATGATACCAGTAAACTATCACAGAGTTGTGAGAACAGTCGAGGAAACAAAATCAGATAGCCAACGATCTAGTAAATATGAAGAATTTAAAGAAACCACAAAGTGTATAGGAAATTTTAAATCACCAGAGTGAGTTTCATATTTAGGTACACTTGTCAAAATTGACAGAGTTCAACTTTGATTAAGGATTAGCCAAATGAATCGGAAAAATTATACATTAAGATCAAAATGTTCTTCCCTCTATTCATATGAAAACCACGATTATGCTCTTTTTGTCAATGAAGTTAACTAGACTCACTGAATTTTTTTCCTACCAGAAAAGGCAACTTTAACCTTAATTTAGAATTTTTATGTGCCTTAAATAAAGTGTATTGCATATTGTGTGTAATTAAAAATCATTTCAGTATTGAAAACTTCACTACCCTTGATAATCATGTGCAAAGAACAAATATTACGACTCAATTGCTTATTTGTTGTAACGAGGCATTTGATTGGATAGAAAAATTTAGTTAAATTTGTATAACCTGGTTTGCACGCCACAAGACACGTCACAATGCACTAACGTCAAAAACGTACTAATCTGCTTGACGTTACGTTTGAATTTTGATCAGATTGATATTATTTTTAAAAGTAAAACGCACTCTATTGGTACAGTAATATAAAGAAAATTGTATAATAAGGAATGAACTCAATATCTACACAAGCTATACTCGTATAACCTGGGTTGGAGCAATTTTCGCTTTTTTATAGTCCGAGGCACATTTTCGATAATTTAACTAGGTGAATTTTATAAATTTTAATTTTAATTTTCCAGGGGATCCGCACATGACTTTGTAAAAAGTCTATTTGATCTCTGTATATGTCTCTGCTGATTTTCCGTGTATCAACTAAACACAAAGTGATTGATCATAATCTGTTATCGGAAATGAAAGGAAAAATCAGAACAGATGATGATCGAATTGATATAAAATTTCATCAATTTCATAGTTTTATTTTGTTTCCTGATTATTTTGATTATGAAGACCGATTTTTTTTCCATAGATTTTCGATGTGTTTAATCGGGATGAATTTCTACACGATAGCAATTTTTTATCAAATTATTGACTGTACAGCAAATCTTAGCAATGAACTTAATTGTAGTTTGTCCGAGAAATGCAAGATATTATTGCGGATGGAGAAAGATCGTTTTCGCACTTTATGATTTGTCCAATAGAAATTTGCCAACTTTGCACATTATTTTCCTGTGGGATACCAGTATAAAGGAGATTAAAAGAGTTTTATTAAAGATTGAATCTGTTGGTGAAATTTTCAACATTTCGTAACTGATATGTCTTCTCATCAATAGCACAGATAAAATAAAACAACAGCGATTGAAATCATTTACCCGTGACGAAACGTCAAGACATAAAATTATTTTTTTCTGAGCATACTTAATTAATATGATTGTCATTATTTTGTTATTGTGTTTAGTCTTTGGTGATAGTTTAAAAAGTAAACCACTTAACATGGCCAAAATGATCACTGCAAGCACAGCCAGAGCCGTTGGAATATTGGTGTCTGCATTGTCCTCACAGCAGATCGTATTCACTTTAATTTTCTTGTTTGTTTTGACTTTAATATTGTTTTAAATATGAAGAAATCCGAAGAAAACGTAATTTTTAAATAATTTTTCTATTTCATAAGCGTAATATCATTTTCATAGGCAACTTAAAAAAATCGAAAAGCTCTGAGCAAAATTCAATCAAACTGGAAGTGTTAGTGATATTTAGCAAAGTTCAACATATTGGGTCACAACCTGAGGTAAAGGTCAATGCATCGTTCTTTACAATTTGAAAGTTTAGTGGAAATCAGTCACCCTGACAGCAAGACAAATAAATGTGCTTCTTTCATATATGAAATACATTATACTGAGTGTACACTTAGAAATTTTGTTAAGTATTTATTATTATTTTTTTTAGGCATATGTATAGTTACCTTTCTGTAAAATTTTTACAGAAAATTAGAATAAAATATATTAAATTGTTAATCAAATCGTTTCCTGCACAAAAACTGAAATAAATAAAAGTTCAAGCGGGACTTAAAAAAACCGGAAACTAATTCAATTTTGTTTTGTTTACAAACATGAAAAATTAAATGTAATTATTTAAAGTTCATGTGATCGTTTGAAATATTTTTTATCATATACATGTAGTATTAAAATGTATTATCCCGCGGGCCGATTAATGGAAGGAATGATATCTAATAAAAACATTAATATAAAAAAAATTACGAAATCGCACCATATTCCCGCCCCAAATATGCACTCACTCAGATAAATGGTTTTCTTAATATTACATCTTTGTGAATTAATACAAATCAAGCGACAAATCTAGCCTGACAAACTGTATATATTTTCAAAATGTTTATATTCACGATTTCTTTTCCCTCCATTTATGAAGAAAATCGAAAGCAATTCATACAGCTCAAAACTGACTAAATTGAAATTTACGCGATTTTGGCTTATCCTTCAACTTTTAAAAAACTGCTAAAACATGCAATGTTAATTGAGCATTGAATCATTATTTTTTTAAAGATACATTATCAAAACTGCAGCGGTGTGTGCATACAAATTGAGTAACGCGCGTTAGCACACATTGCTGCAGTTATGAGATTGTATCTCTAAAAAAAAATGATTTTATGCTTATATTTACATTTTTCAACTTCTTGCCTTGTCTGCAAATGTGATTTATACCTTAGAATTCCTATTTTATCCCAAGGGTAAGTTTATATTAATGGAAGAGCCACTGTAATAGCCACAAGCGTGAACTTTGATTTTCGCTTGTGACGATGCAGTTTACAGCGTTCAACGTTTGTAAAGTCATAATAAAACTCGTCATTTAAACCTTTGAGTACCCTGTATGTGTTACAGTGCAATAATTGCCGTAGTTTCAACACACTTTACAAACAAAAAATATGTAGAATGTAAATACAGCTCACTGAATGTCAAATTTAATAACCAGTAGCTATGATAAACATCAATGATATCGTTTATTGAGATGTTTCTATATGTTTTGTATTGACTTTGCATGGATTATTGATTGATCATCAAAATAATGCTACGTGGACTTATCCCAGAATTCCAAGGAGTTGCAGTTACCATAGAAAACTTCAAATATAAGATAAACTAGCTAGTTTTGTGTAACGTCATGATGGACAATAACTTACTTTATACGGATAATTAATACAGTGATTCAGATATAAATGTAGATTGCATAAATCACAAAATAACACCAAAGCAAACAAACACACAAACAAAACAAAAGACAACAACATTTTATTGTTTCAATTTAAGAAGTCTGAACTATTCATATTACAATATTGTTATATGTAAACCCTTAAGTAAGGTACTGAACTTTTGATTTGGGTTTGGTGCAATTGGTTCGAGTCGATGCCCCACTCATAAGAACTTCGCTCTAATCTTGGCGCATTGATACACGTGTATTCCGTGTCATTTATGTCTCATGTTAAAGCACTCAAACAATACACTTGTTGAAACCTACAGCACTGTATGCTTGCTGCACTGTCTTATATAAATACACGTTATTTAAATGCATAACAGTTTGAATATTCTCTAATTCGTGAAATGAATTTTATCTGTGAATTAAACAAATTAATTGCAATGCATAGCTATTGAGAATTTTCCTGTTAAAATAATAAATCTATAATTCGACCAAATAATAGGAAGTGACAAATGCGAAGCAAATATGAAATAAGGACTGTTGATAGTTAGAATACAAGTCATTATATACCACATTCCAACGTACAGCGATGGCGTATTGCATTGTTATTGCACTCAGTATGGTGGTTATACGTTATAGTGATGGAGGATGCCACGTAAATGACTGGTAGGTGGTTTTTTTTTGGACTTTTTTACTTTCTATTTGTATGAATAAGTATAATGTTTATTCCTGAATTCGAAGTATTTTGCACTGTGTAAGTATGCAGGTTTTATGTTGACATAACCCATTAAAAAATAGAAAATCAACAAGTTTAAACATATTCTTTTAATGCAAGGTCAATAACATTTAAAATAATTAAGAAATGAACTCAATGTCTACCCAAGTTATACAAGTATAACCTAGGTTGGGGCAGTTTACGCTTTATAATCAACGAAGCGGATTATAAAAAAAGCGTAAATTGGTCCAACTTAGGTCATACGAGTATAACTTGGGTAGATATTGAGTTCATTTGTTATAATTTAATTAACTCTTAAAAATGATATTAATTTGTTAAAATTTTAAACATAACATCAAGCGGATTAGAACGTTTTTGACGTTGGTGCATTTTGACGTGTCTTATGACGTGCAAACCATATTATACAAATTTAACTAATTTTTTCTATTTAATCAAATGCCGCGTTACAACCAGAACTAAATTATTCTGAAATATTTTTTTAACTTGTTACATTTAATATTAGAAAAAGATCGGTGTTTCTTTTTAAGTCATTTACGTTAAAATTAAAACATATGGTTTATATCATATCAACTTTATTTATTATGATATATGAACAAGGTTGTATATAAGAGGGAACCTTATTTTTTTTTAATTCAACATGCAGATATGACACTAAGACAATTATATGGATTCAACAAAATTTATCTTAGCTTATATTTTCTCAACAGGCCACACTCATGTCAAGCCAACTTTAGAATAGGACCCCAGAGATGTGAACGTAAGTTTTTTTTGTTTTTGTTTTTTTTTTCAAAGATAGGTTTTTTTTTAAACCAACAACAAATAAACCTACTATCAATAGCATTCTGTACATACTTATTCACGTGGCCTTTCAGCATGTGAGTTAGGTAGTTACGGCTGTAATTGTTCAGAACATTGTTCCTATGGTTATTACGGTCCGGGGTGCTACCGTGTTTGTGATTGTTCTGATAAACAATTCTGTGATCCAATAGTAGGTTGTACCAACATCAGTAGGACTACAGATACAACAACAGGTAATCAAACTTATATTAGACACATTTAACATAATAGGTATTGTACATTAAAATTGCTAATGGGTGAAATGCAACTTTTGATGGAATTCAATTAATTGTGAAACAGTTTTATATTCTGCTGTAGGTAAAGTTGAATCTACTTCATATATTGGAAGTAATACCAGATATGTGAAAAACACTTCTGATAAAGACGAACTGAAAATTTTGACTATTGTCGGAATAACCACTGGGACTTTACTGTCGATAGGTGTCATTTCCAATGTACTTTGCTTCTGTTTTCTATGCAGGTAATTAAAACAAAAAATACATGAATAGCCGGGTACGAGGAATGTTATTTATCCGAATACTGAACAAAGTTGTGTTTACAAAAGCCACAGCTATATATTGCTGCAAAAATAATTTTACGTTGATCAATTGTAATCTAAGTAACTCAATTCAATATCAATCAATACTGACAATGCAATATGAAAAATGCACAATGTTGTTTTTTCTGCAGACGAAAATCAGACTCGTTTACTCTTGAAAATGGTAAGGAACTCAGTTTGATTTTTTTCATAACACATTTACTCTATTCAGTATATTATTTTAAGAAAATATGAAAACAGTGCAAAAATACATTGTTTAGCTTTAATTAATCAAAATTGTTTTTATGCATATAAGATATATTTGTTGATAATTATATGACTGTCAACCTAGATGCAAAATCAAACGACGGAGTACTTGAACTGGGAACCAATGAAGAGAACATCGATGGTCATTCGTATCTCACGATCAGTGACAGATCAGTGAGAATATATGCAGCTGTCCATTATGACGAGGCGGAGGAGGGGAAAAGTAGTCCTTCGTTATCGCTACACAGTGAAAAAGAGGACCCAAGTATCAAATGTAAAACAAGTCCTTCCTTATCCCTCCACACTAAAAGAGAAGAGAATAAAAGCATTAAAAGTGATACCAGTAAACTATCACAGGGTTATTTGACTCCTGTTGCGAAAACAACCGAGGAAACTAAATTGGAAAGTCAAAGATCTGATTATGAGGATTTTCAAGAAATCACAAAGTGTACAGAAAATTTTTAATCACCAGTCTGAGGTTCAAATTCAGTACACTGTGTTTAACTTTTATTTTGAATTAGCTAATGGAACCGTTGATATGCAGAACAAACTTTATCATCCATCTTCTCATATAAATGTCTAGATTATATTCTTTTGTTAGCTAAGTTAACTTGAATCCGAAAACCATTCTTTCTACGTTTTGGCATGTGTGTTATTAAAAAAAGTTAAATCCTTCTCCGTGTCATGAAGGCGCATGGGGCCGGTGCTTATCTCCGGTTTTCGTGGTGGTAAGCGGATGAGAGTCATTTACTCCCCCTGGATGGGACAGCAGTCCATCGCAGGTTTACCCTAGCGTAAGCCGATACCCAATTTCAGCTGGGTGGACTGAAACAATGTAGATAAAGTGCCTTGTCTAAGTCCACAACACACTACATCAAGTGACCACAGCGGGGTTTGAACCAGAGACCTTTCGGTTACTGGCCTAACGCCCATAACCACTGAGCCATGTGCTATGTGTTGTTATAAACAACCAGAAAATTTTACGAGCCTCAAGTTGAATAATTAAATATATTTTCAATATAAGTTCTTTCTTTTTTTTTAAATGGGTCTTAGAAACTATCAAATCTCACGAGATATTTTTGTCTGTGTCTATGGAGGTACATTGAAGTTATAATTTCATTGAAAAATATATGTATATTTTTTATTTAAAAGACAATCACTTTTTTGGACCCCAAGCAGCCCCACTTGTAAAAAGAATTTACTTTTTTTACTTATAGAATTGAAAACAAACCCCAAAACACAAACTTGGGTGATGTATATGTCACATTCATCACAGATTGTTTTGAATTACATTTAGTTTATCCTATAAGAAAAAATAACGTATAATGTACCTACATACATGTCTAGTAGAGTTTTAAGTATGGACTGGATTTTTCTTGTTCTAAAAATAGAACACATGCCGACTGATAAAAGTAGGAGGCAAAGTTACAACATTAATGTGCAACATTTTTCTCAACAAATGGCGTAGAACCCTCTTCATATTTTTTCAGATATTAAAATCCTCAAAATAAGTCTGCAGCTGAGCAGTTCGACAACTTTTCTGAGTGATTGAAAAGACATTGTTCTATTCTTGTATGCATAATTTGCATAAAAAAACAACCGGTAGAACCTCATATTTATTGTTTTTATATCTTTTGGCAACAGTTGTGGTCAGCTTCGGACAGAAACAAGTCAGTTCAAAAAATGTTTACAGTCTTATCCTCAGATGTACAAAATGGCCGACATCACCCTTAAATAGCAATAGTAATTGTCCAACTATGTAATGATGGCTTTGAAAATAAATTGGATTGATTATTCGTCTCGTATCGGTTAATTTGTCAACTTAATTAGTTTCCGTTGTTTACACTAACTTCATCTTGGCCTGACTCAATCATGTTTAATATACATAGTAAGACGAATTTAACAAACGATGTCTGTTTACCTGTACACTTTAAAAAGATTTTAAAAGATATGTTGGGTATTTTATTTTATAAAAGAAAATTTAAAAAAGACATTTGTACACGCAAGGAATGAAAAGTGATACAGAAAACAAGAACAAAATTTGAATATGCAAGATACAAATGATCTGGTTTTGATTGAAAACTGCTCTTATAGACAGCTCGTCTACAATTAAATCGTTTTCAATATTATATACAACTATGCTTTTAATCTTTTCCAAAACTGAAATTTCTATGAGAAATGTAATTTCATTCTATTTGAATGCAACATTCTTGAAAGCGGAAATTCCTGTTTATGTTCAATGACATATACTAAATGGTCTGTTCAGAATGTTCTGATGGGAATTAAATTGATAAACAAGCATAAAGTGAAACTTGTTGAAGAATAATTTTAGTTCATTTTAAAATTTATTGTATACAACAGAAATTATTAACTGTAACATCGTAATATTGAGTGCTGTTATATGTACTTGGATGTCGTGTAAATGATTGGTAGGTATTCGTCAATGTGTGATTTACGTGTATATGACAAACGTGTGATATAATATCCTGGTTATAAAATAATTCACTATCATTTTTGATTTGTTGAATTTCAAAATTAACTATCGAAGAAAAGGTGTTTTTCCAGACATATGTTGCTTTTTTCTACCTCCAGAATACGTATATTTGTATATTGTGACATTGCTTATAAAATTGTATTTGCTTTTACCAACTGAAGATAAACATCATTTTAAACACTTACACGTATTTTTACTCTGTTTTACTATACATGATCTTACACATGCCAAATCCCTGTCAAGTCAACTTTATGATAGGATATCAGGGCTGTGAACGTAAGTTTTAAATTCGTTATTTGACTAGTATTCAAAAATTTAATGTAATCGAATGTAGTTGAGAGGCATTTTTTTTAAATACCAATAAAATCATTTCAGCTTGCGAATCTGGTAGTTATGGCTGTAACTGTTCTGTACGGTGCTTAAATAATACATATGGTCATGGATGTTACCGTGTTTGTAACTGTTCTGTGGATGAATTTTGTGACCCCGTAGAAGGTTGCAAAAACAACGGTAGTATAATACAGCAAACTAAAGGTAATATTGGTTTCAAAAGTTTTCCCTTCCCCTTTCTGAACTTTTTGTAAAGGCGACTGAGATAAAATGTTGGACTTAAATTGATGTACGAGGTTTGTACAATGTATCCAATACCAGCAAAAATATAGCTACAACATATATCTTCCGAATAAATTTTAAAACTCGGCTGAACCGATTTTGAATAAAGCAAAAACATAATTAACTACATGTGCTAGTATAAAAAATGTTTATATGTATGTAACAATGGACTGATATAATACCAACCGATTTTTCCCTTCAAATGCGTATGTTGTACTAAACAATCTGCTTATAATCATCATAGTATTACCGAACGAAGATATTATTTTGTTTGAAAAAAACAAGTCTTGGATCTACAAAACAGGAAATGTTACATCATGTTACATCGTGATTTTTATGCTTAATCAAATACATTTGAAACGCAATATGTAAAATAAAACCAATAGATTTTCTATATAAATATATCATTTATGTACATGTATTTCCAAATGTAACATTTAAAGTAAGTTATTTATGACAGTCCTAGACAACTGAAATTTTCAGTCATTTACAAAATATTTTAATTCATCATACCCTTGAATTTTTGGTTAAGAAATCGATAAACAACTATTGTCTATAAACGTTTTATTTTTAATCTTTGATGCAAGACTGATTCTTGGTTCCTATGGATTATACCTATATCTATATCTTTATCTATATAAAATTACTCTGATCTAATATATTTCACTAAAGACTTGCATAACACTGTGCCATACCCGCCGAAAATTACAAGGAATGATTCAGCCATCCTGTATACAAAGGGTGATGCATAACAATTGTTGAAAGTTGTCGTAATGACCATAGCCACTCTACTGGTGCTAGGTGTTTTTTCCAACGTATTTTGCTTCTGGTTCTCAGGTTAAAACCAAATTACCACGAGTAACTTATGGAAATGTTTTATAAAAAGAATAAAACAAGATATCTGTGAGCCAATGCTCACTAGTAATACCCCCGCTCTGATGTGAATATGCAATAATAGGCAAAGTCGACATTTAACAGGAAGTTGGCATCCGAGTGGTACAAAAATATATATCCCAAGATATGGCATGCCTAAACAAATAGTGTGTTAAAATTTCAAGCATCTGCGATAAATAGTTGCTGAGAAATCTCTGAGGAAATTTTGTTTGTAAAGGATGACTGCACTTAGCGCCGGGTTTTGGGCCCTTTTTGGTCGCTTCTGTTGCGTTTATTTCTTAACCTAATATCACTTTTTTTAACCTTTTAAAAAGTCTAGTCAATTTCCAACATGAATTAAGATTTTAGACTGTGATACAATAAGCTCATTCTATGTTTTTCTCCTTACAACTTTTGAAAAAAGGAGAATTTTCGCTTATCTGTCCTTGATCAAACATAAGATTGATATTAATATGCATGAGAGGTGGAGCTGACATTATCAGAATGGTACTAAAATTAGACTAGCATGAATAACATTGTCATGTATAAAAATTTATGTGATCACTCTTTCACCATAACCCTATCTATTATGTATGGTACAAGTATACTATTTACTATGGTTTTAACAATTAGACCACGCCCATGTAAGTACAGAAGACTTTATATAATCAATGCTTGACAACTTACCGTGTTCAAAAACATTGTCCTAGTTAGCACATAACATGCTACATTACACGTCACGTGATAGAATTTTGTATTCACAAAGTTACCTGAGGTGAGAAATCATGTGGTGAATTATAATATTCAACATGCATCAAGCCTTGGTTACAACAGGAAAGCGAAAGTAAGAAGAAACAGTTTTTTCTCATTTAAACCACGAGCGCATGTTTGTCTATTATTCTCCCTTTGACATAACTTTGATAATGCAAATATACAACTACTGTTAAACGGAGAACAATAGACAAACATGCGCTGACTATGTATGAAGTCAGTATAAAAGTGGGCGTCCTCATTATCGTATGGAGATTCAAGAAATTGTGATGACCCCCGCCTATGAAAACAAATTCGTACTGGGTAACAACATACTTTTGTTTAACGCAATTACGTAAAGTTGCAGTTTAGATGTTGATCAGTTCTGCAATTGAAAGAAAAATTCTTCTTTTAAAAGTTTATTTTCTCGCAAATATTGCATGTCCTTAAGTGCAGTCATCCTTTAGTCTGAAAATAAACAAAGTCGTCATTTTACAGGAAGTTAACGTCCGATTGGTACAAAAATACATCTCACGATATAGTATGCCTAAACAATTAGTGTGTAAACATTTTAAGCATCTGTAATAAAGAGTTGCTGAGAAATCTTTGACAAAAATTTGTTTGAAAATTTAACCTTAAAATAAACAAAATCGTCATTTAACAGAAAGTTGAGGTCAGATTTGTACAAAAATATATCCCACGATATGGCATGCCTAAACAAATAGTGTGTTAAAATTTCAAGCATCTGCGGTAAATAGTTGCTGAGAAATCTTTGACAAAAATTTGTTTGAAAATTTAGGCTTAAAATAAACAAAGTCGTCATTTAACAGGAAGTTGACGTCCGATTTGTACAAAAATACATCTCATGATATTGCATGCCGCGTACACAAAAAGTGTGTTAAAATTTCAAGCATCTGCGATAAATAGTGCTGAGAAAACTTTGACGAAAATTTGTTTGAAAATTTAGACTTAAAATAAACAAAGTCATCATTTAACAGGAATTTGACGTCCGATTGGTACAAAAATATATCCCATGATATGGCATGCCTCAACAAATAGTGTTTTAAAATTTTAAGCATCTGCAATGATTAGTTGCTGAGAAAAATGCGACAGAAATTTTTGTAACGGACAGACAGACAGAAGGACAGACGGACAGACACACAAGGGTAAAATAGTATACCCCCCTTCTCCTTCGGAGCGGGGTATAATGAACATCACATTTGATTTTTTAAAATAAAGTTACAGCATGTTTTTAACGTAATAAAACGCAATGAAGAGACAAATAAAACTTTTGAGAAGAAACATTTGTTACACGTTGATGTTATATTGCACCTATTATATGTATTATATAGTATTTAGTATAGAATACCTCTTATGTTATACCATATTGATGATCAAATAAACTGGTTTTTATATGTAGACGGAAATCAGACAAAGATTCCCTTCGGAAAGGTAAAAATGTCTAATAATCAAATGATTTATAATTTTTTTTTAACTCATGAATTAATAAGTTAAATGTAATAATCTCCTTTTAATTAAATATTATGTATGTTTTTAACTTGAGATGGAATATCTACAGATAATGTACGTGTATCTGGGACCTATGAAGAAAATAACGATGTTTGTTTGTATCTAACAATAAGTGACAGGTCTGCAAGATCTTATGCATATATTAACTATGACTAAGTGGAAGAGAGGCAGAAGAGTCCTTCTACATCACTTTGCCGCATAAAAGAGGAAGATACATGTAGCAAGGTATGCGACGCTATCAATGTGTCAGATGGTGATTTGAGTCTTTGCTTGAAAAGAAAGACGACGTATTATCAATTAACAATTGTTATTTCCATACTTACGTCGACTCGATATATTCATGTGAACTTGAAATAAAAGATACCACAGAGTATGCGTCATCTGTTTCATATTTGGATATTTTACTGGAAATGGACATGGATGGTAACCTAACAACAAAACTTTATGATAAACGCGATGACTTCAATTTTTCTATAGTCAACTTTCCTTACTTATGAAGCAATATACCTTCATCGCCTGCCTGTGGTGTTTTTGTCTCTCAGTTAATTCGATACGCAAGGGCATGCTCTTCGTATGAACAGTTTCTAAGGCGAGGCAAGCTACTGACAAACAAGTTAATAAAACAGGACTATCAACAGTCTCGGTTGAAGTCATCTTTTCGTAAGTTCTATGGTCGATACAACTACCTTGTCAGCAAATACAATCTTCCACTGGGTCGCATGCTGACTGACAATTTTCATACTAACTGTTAGACCATAATAAATCACCTAATTGTCTACGGACTTTTCCGGTTTCGACAAAGCGCACACGGCAGGTGTGACCGGTCAGCAGAGGATGCTCATTCCTTCTATGCACCTGATCCTACCTCTATCTTTTTGGAGGTCCGTGTTGCTCTGCTTTGAATTTTTATTTCGTTTGATGGATTTTTGAGATGGTTGACGGTTTGTTATTGTTATTTTTTCATTGTTTAAGGTAAATGCATCTTGGACCAGTCAAATTTGGATTTTATTTGAAAATTACTGTATTTATTGTTCGTTTCTTCTTTAAAGAAAAATAATGCATCATCAGTTATCTTTCACTTGCTATTGTTAAATTGACAATAGAATCAAATATTAATCAAATTTACAATTGTTTTTACAATGTATATACTAGCCAATTAAGTACTTAATGTAAATTATTTAAAATATCAATATTGTCATGTGACTTTTGTTTACACCATTATGGAAAAAGGAAATTCCGGTCGAAGTATATTTAAAGTTGAGATTCATCATTACTTTTAATTAACAGTTTCTACATATTGAATAGACATAAACTAAAGAAAATCACTATCTTTACCTAAAGGTTACGCAGGATCTTAGCGTTTTGAGATAACTATGATAATCTATGGTATTTTTCTTACTATACTTCTAGTTCATGTTCGGAGCATTGAGGGGGAATGCCATGTGAACAACTGGTAAGTACTCTTATAATCATACAATCATAACGCTTGGAACAATAAAAGAGCCTAGGTGGTCAATAAATTAATCATTAGATAATCCATATTTCAATTTTATTTTACTTTTCTAAAAATAACCACGACCATCGAGTCCTCTTTATTTCATATAAGCACTACTCATTTACTCATGCGAAACCTCTGGTAATTTAAATGTTTAGCTTATCAAAATGCCAAATGAAACTTAATATTTTAATATTTTTCATTTAAATAACTATCATTTACTTAAAATCAATCATTTATGGTAATGTATTAAAAATGATAATTTTATTTTGAATCTAAAATTCCACCAATAATTTTGCCAACAGAGTGAAAAACATACGTCTTTTCTATCAAAACTTAATTTTATGAATCATTGAGATTCCCGCTCCTATTTCAACATATTTTATTTATTTTTCTTTGTTTTGTTTTACTTTTTAACTAATTTAGATTTTTCTCATACTGTTGTTTGTTTTATGTATTTTGTTTACAATTAGTACGATTCAATAAAAAAATAGAGCTTACCAGGAAACACACTTGAAGCATACCATAAGGAAGAAATTAATTAAAACGAAACCATATACATGCGAATGAGAGGAAGAAAGAAAGTGAGATACATAAAGACAAATGAAAAAACATTTTAAAATGATATTCACGTCTTCGCAAATAAATAATAACCCATAATGCATTGGTGTATCATTTCTATTGCACGTAGGCCACACTCGTGCCAAGCCAACTTTTTAATAGGACTTCAGAAATGTGAACGTAAGCAATACTCACATAATTCTTTAGAAACTTTATTATCTGTGCTATCAAATGAATAGTTCAATTGTTAAATTTAAACATTTCACGCTCAAGCTTTTGAAGTGATTTCCACAACCAATGCAATGCCATGTTTACTTAAACCTTTATCTTAATTTCAGCATGTAAGTCAGGTAGTTACGGTTGTAATTGTTCAGAATCCTGCCCAGATAATACATTTGGAAAGGGATGTTACCACGTTTGTAACTGCTCTGATGAGGAATTCTGTGATCACGTGACGGGTTGTACAAAGAACAGTAGTGTTTCAACAGAACTTACAGGTAAATAAACATAACTAAAAAGTTAACATTCCAGGAACTTGCACATTTATTATGAAAAAACCCACAAATCGAATGTTTTCATCTATGCGTTTGTAATTATCATTTGTTTGAGTACATAAAGGCCGCTATAGAATATGATAGTTTTGCTTTCATTTTGAAATGCACTTTCGTTTATCTTATTTATTAAACCACGTGTGTCACATATTCTGGATATGCAATAAATACTCATCAATCAAAAGTAAAAACATACAAATAGACTGAAAATAGTGAAATAGAAGGGGTTGTTCTAATTTTTCTTCACTTCAACAGATAGACCCTTAGTTGATTATTCTGTTTCCACATATAAGAACGATGTATATGTGACTTCACAACAACAAATACTGGGTGGAAATCCTTTAAAGAACTTAACAATGTCCCTGGTTGTTTCATCTGCCATTGTCGTAGTCTTCAGTACATTGTCTGTTTGTATTTTAATAAGGTAGGTTGCTCATGCAAATCTTGATACATGTATGTCTTTCTTCGTGGAATGACAAAATTGCATTCTTCAGAATAGTCATCCTTTTTTAAATGGAAACAAACCATGCTGATAATATCAACTTTTCCTTAGATTTTTTTCACGCAGTCTAAATACACGTCATGATTTTGTTTTTGTTTCAGATGTTAGCAAATGTTACTACAAGCGTAAATATAGTAAGTAAAACGTAATAACATTAAATCTAGTAAATAAAATATAGTAAGTAAAATGTAATAGTATAAGATATAGCAAATAAGATATAAATATGAGTACTTTTAACAAAGAAGTAAAAATGCAAGTCATCAAATAAATTTAACAAACTTTCCAAAATAAATTGAACAAACTAGAAAGTATTGTATCTTAGCAATATCTTTCCAGCTGTTATTTCTTACCGATTTTGTTTAAACATACTTTTATCTCACTTTTTAGGTAAATTATTAAATCAGTTGCAATCCAGCGCATCTAGAGCTGAAGACACAATAATATATTCTGACTACGATTATACCGATTATAGAGCCACTCCAAGCAGCAATCCTCTCCACACTGAAACAAACCTCTATGACCAGTCCAGCAGAGCGAGTTACGATATTCTCGTCCTAAGGAATCAGTCATCGACAGTAAATATATATGACTCAGATTGTAATTCTGATATCATACCACCGCGTTCAAAGCCAGATTACAAATTTTCGCCTATTAATCAGGCAAACAAGGAGTTGGACTTTGATTTAGAGCCAGAGTGCCTATTGAATCTCATCAAAGAGGAAGAAAATGACATGCCACCTTGTCACTTATCAAATCCGGATAATGTGCAATCTGAGTTTATCAGTAAAACAAAACTTTAGATTCTGATGTTTTCATTTCAATATGATACATTAATAAAATTAATGTCAACAATCTCTCTCTCTTCTCTCTCTCTCACACACACACACACACACACACACACACACACACACACAATTTTGTACAGTAAAGTTAATTCTAAATTAAATGTTATTGGTTATTGAGCATTGTTAGCCACTTCAATGCTTTTTCAATTTATTAGAATTTCTGTGTCATGTTTATAGATGGTTTCAAGCTGTTTTGCGTTGATATTTGAAACATTAACAGTCAAATGGTTTGATGCAACACCATATATTACATTAGATCATTTATTATAAATCCATGTGGGAACAATGCAGTCCAAGTTAATAAAAAAAATGCTTTTACAAATGAAAATTAAGCATTCTTCAATCAATTTTTGTTTTTTTTTTAATTGCTTAAAATAATTAACTGTGAGTTTTTTTTTCTCTCGTTTTAATTTAGCATTATTGAAGGTTATCCTCATCCTGTATTACAATTAAGCAGCTCTCATAAACAAGTCTCAAAAGAAAAAGCACCAAATCTTTAAGATTATCGATTATACAAATTAAACATTCTTCAATCAATTCGTGGTGTTTTTTTTTATTTTGCTAAAAACAATTTTCTGTGTGTTTTCATTCATTTTAATTTATCATTATTTAAAGGTTATCCTCATCCTGTATTACACAAGTCTCAAAAAAAAGCACCAATTCTGTAAGATTATCGATGGAATAGATGGTTTCTGATATGTCCCGTTTATTTTGGGATTCTAAAAAAATACAATATGTAAGTGCATGATTTATAATCAACTGCAATTATTTTATGCTATTTTTAACAACGTCACGAATGAAGAAGGAAATTCTGGAATAAATCACACTGACAATTCGCAGAAATTTTAATCATCATCACCTGTTATTCAGCAGTCGATATGAAGTGAATATTACTATTGGGACTTTAATGATTTCTCAAGTTTACCTCAAGATATGAGTTCACCTTAATTAAGTTTTATTGTGACTAGAATATGAATGTTTGCGTTAGAATACTAGCTTTTCTTTCACTATATGTAAGTAATATCTATGGAGGATGCCCTGTGGACGATTGGTACGTATATCTAATTGTTTACGGTTAATGCATCGAACATTGACGGGTCGATGAAATCAATTAATTCTATAATACATTATATAAATTCATGCTTTATATCATTATTTCTAATGAACCTAAAAGAAATATCGCTTTGTACTATGTTTCTATATCTACCCCCCCCCCCCTTCTCTATAGCAGCTTAAATAAGTAACTTAAAAGATTATATAAATCTTTTATGGGAGTTGTTAGATGGGAGGGGACTATATTATAGTTAAAAGTCCTTGTCAAAAATCATGTTTGTGATTATTGAGTTTTAACCCAACGTAAAACAATGTTTTAAACTGACTGTCAATAAATTATTGTGCAAGAACGAAAACATAATTTGAATCAAAATAGTTCACACAATATAAGTACAATGAACTGTTTCACACATAGTAAATATGTATTCTTAAGTTTATGGACTAAATTGATTCATCATTGTTTCTATCAAGCATGCTGAAAGATAACACTTGCATTTAAGTAATTCTTCCATTGTTGTTGCGTAGGCCGCACTCATGTCAAGCCAACTTCAGAATAGGGGCCCAGAAATGTGAACGTGAGTATACACTAAGCATTCATACGGTTAACAAACACTGTTAGAGTTAAAATAATTGTATAATCAGATAAATACATGTTGGGGACTTTGATTGTGCACAACACAATGTCCAGTAGTTTACATGTAATGTGTGTTGTTATTACAGCATGTGGGCCAGGTAGTTACGGCTGTAATTGTTCAGAACCGTGTCCCTATGGTTATTACGGTCCGGGGTGCTACAGTGTTTGTGATTGTTCTGATAAACAATTCTGTGATCCAATAGTAGGTTGTACCAACATCAGTAGGACTACAGATACAACGACAGGTAACTGTAAGTATTACGTCCTCGAGGCAAAAAAACAAAACACCAACTATGCTGACAATACAAAAAGAGGCTTCGGCCTCTCGGTATATCTTGGAGTGTTGATGCGGGAGCAATATCCGCTCATATTTCAAAAGTGAAAGTGGTTTTTTTTTAATTTGCATGAAATATAACTTGCATTTATGCAGGTCATAAACTGAACAAGTTTCGATATTCTTGGAGGGGGGGGGGGGGTCAGCCAACAATATCGACAAGTTGATCTTGTAACCTTCAGTTACAAATATTTAACTCTATTTCGAACGTAGACTGTTTGTTTTCACTGTTAAAAGAGTTAAAACAGTCGAAATTTTATGAGCAAGTATTATAAATTTGCTGCAGATCTATCATTCTTGCAATAAAGGTAGAGAAAGCTTATTGCTAAAGGTACATTTTGCATGCATATACTCACTTTTCCTGCAAAAAGAAAGTAAGAAAATATTTTTTAATTTTATGAAATCTTACAATTTTCATCAAACGTTACTACAGAGATAATTTCATCATTTAGATATTTGTGATCTTATGCCCTTAAAATGTAACCCAAAGTTAAGTAAGGGACGAATGGTTCAGCAGGTTCTAATAACACTGAGCATGTTTATTTGCTAAGAATCCAATGTACATTTGCGAATTGTTTTTAAATTAAAAAATTAAATAAACTTTTACATAAAAAGCTTATTAAGTGCATTTACAAAATACTTACTAAGCGTGTTATTCACTCCAGGATAATTATTCGAAGACAACGAGTTGCTAATAAACAGAATGTTTTTTGCTTAATTGCATGGGGAAAACAAAGTAAATTTTTAATTACGTTATCTTGGTCTTATATGATTACAAGAATTTACCAAATAATGACAAATTATTTCATACACGGTAGATTGCATTTAGTTTACGAAAACATAAAACTTTAACCCACGTTCAATGAATTTTACAATGTAATTATACAGAGTTCAATTTACAAAACAACAAATGCGAAGCATGCCTAAATTGCAACTTTTTAGTGTCAATTTACGAATATTGCTCAATGCTATATTTGTTCTACCTTTGCAGAAAGGAACTGTTCTTGGGTAAAACTATGAAAATTTTGATTGATCCAAATTTGTTGGAAATCCTTCTGTAGTTTCAGCAAATAGTGTTGTATCATAAGCATACAATTAAAAAGTTTAATCATGTGTACTTCCATTGATAGTTTCTTTGCATAATATGCGGTTCAGTGTTATATCGGTAAAATGAAAATAAGAGTTGCAGCAATATTTCACCTTGCAAAACACCACAAAAATGTCACAAAATTGACAATGGAGTGTACCTCGTTATACTTCATACATTTTTTTTCAGAATCTCATACATTGCTTTTACTATTAATCCCAAATAGTTTCCCTGTGTACCTTGTGAAATAAGTTAGCTACGTCATAAGCTACAACTAACCATATATAAATCAAATTCTCTTTTATAGATAACACAACAGAGATATGATATGTATTTTTCTACAGTGCTCACTTCCTTCATATTCACAGAAAACACCAAAGAAAGCATTCTTAAATAAAATTGAAAATGAAATTTTAAAAGTTGTTGCTTGTATATTTTTATATGTTTATTTTTAATATTGTGTTATCGTTTGGGTCATTCTAATTTACATCAGTAAAATTAAGTATTCAAAGACCAACATGTTCAGCAATTCGGGTTGTCATTTAAAAGCAAATTTTAATAAGCAAGATTTTATAACGGTTAGCGCACAAGTCTGTCACTAATAGAATAGTGGTTTCTGCGATATAAAGTTTAATATTTGAGAAAATGTTAAAATAAGTCACAAATATATACTGGTACTGTACCAGTTATCGGCTAAGACCAGTTAGGCCTATCGGCTAAAACCGAGAGTTCGGGTATATAGCACGCAACTATCCGAGATTTTTTTATTCGGTCGTCTGCTTCGAATAAAGAAACGTAAGTTTGCTTAAAAACTTTCTTGAATATGCTTTAAATATTAGCTTAAACGATCATTGTTTACCTGTTGATTTACATCTTTGCACTTTCAGCAGTGGGGGAAGTGACGTAATAAGTTATAAATAGAATATGACCTCTTTGTGATACATTATATATAATTATCCCTTCTTTGATTTGACATATGATATCAATGCCTAAAACAAAAGGAAGTCACTAAATTATGAGAGATTCATAGTGCAGTTGAACGCCTAATTCCAAAACTATGTTTGAATATTCAGTACGATTTTGTGTATTACCGTATGATAACAAAGGATTAATTTTATGAGTTTTGATTATATATCATAACCCCTACGACCTTTCGTCTGACCCCACAAAGGGACATAATTCAAATTACATTTTGCAGAGCACATACATATTGATTGCATCGATAAAATCAACAAACCGACTGTATCACTACACACATGCTACTCTACTGTATATTTAATTAATTGAAACTCGCATAAAATGCACAATTAAAAATTAACTGTTTTAAAAGTAAAGAAAGAAAATAAATAATTTTTATAAAAAAATGCAAATATATAAAATATTTAGTCTCATCCCCCAATCTCCGCCATCTGTATTGCCCCCGTAAAATAAAGTTGCATTCATACTTTTATATTTATTTGTATATAAAAAAAATAGAAACATGAACAAAAGAAAAATTAAGACACCAGTACCAAGAGGAATGCTCCCATCGGGCTGTGAGTGATGTAACAGCAAAAAAGTTGAATTCTTATCAGGCTGCTCGAGAATATCAAGTGCCTAGGTAAACTGTGTCTGACCACATAAAAGGAGAAAACAAGATAGAGAGAACAACGCCAGGTCCATCACGTATGCTTACCGAGGACGAAGAAGTCTCACTATTAAATTACATTAAACATATATATGGGGACAAGAGGTTTCCCCGTGTCGAGAAAACTAATGAAGGTCTCTCTTTTAGTCACATAATTATGTTGCTAAAACAAACGTACATAATTTCATAAAATTATACATTATTTTATAAACTAATTTTTCCTTTTGAATATTTTGAAGGGATCAGTCCACTTACGGTTCTTCGATGTTTTTTTTTTTAATTCAATTTAGTCGTTCGTGGTTGCAATAGTTAAAGAAAGCGGACGAGAAACATTTTTCAACCTAGAAAATGGCCTTTCAGATAAGTGGTGTCGGCAGTTTTTCAAAAGACATCCCGGCGTTTCAGAAAGAGTACCGGAGGTGCTAGATAAATCTATCTAGAGCTAGAATGTCCAACTGGATTGTCATGAACCAGTACTTCAATCTTTTGAATAAAACTGTTGAAGAATTAGGCCTTAAGGACAAACCTGCACAGATATTCAACTGTGATGAAAGCGGATTCAGTGGTACTTTTAAAATGCTGACTCATATTGCATGACTATTAAAATACAATTACATGCACTAAAAAACTAACGATAATTAAACAATATTTATTAAAAAGTAAAAGAAAAACTAGGGCCAGACCAATTTAATTTCATATTTGTAGGACATCTGATGAAAACGGGTACGAAACATTGAGCGGAAAATTGAATAGAATTTCCGGTTAACGTGAAATTTTAAATACTATTTGTGTTGATTTGTTTAATACGATCGCGTTAAGTCCGACGCATGCAATTAAATTGGTATGGCCGAGTGCATGAATTACCGGTATATTTACACATGGGATCTTAAAAAATACATTTCCCTCGATTACAGGTAAAGAAAAATGTCGAAAGAAGGTTTTGGTTGGTAAAGGCACACATGCGTACCAGCAGTCCAATCTTGGACACTCGCATTGTACAGCACATGTTTGTGTCGCAGCTGATGGCAGGGTGCTTCCGACTTACATAATCTTTGAAGGAGGTCTGCCCCACAGGAATTTTACGGACGGGGTTCCTCCAAGCTGGTTGTTTGGTTCCTCCGCCAGTGGCTACATGGACAGTGAGCTTTTCGAGTTGTGGTTCGATAATATTTTTCTGCCGCACTGTGGAAGTAGAAAACCAGTTCTTCTCATCTTCGACAACCACGATTCCCATATCTCGCTGTCCCTTCTTAAAAAGGCAATGGCTAACGACGTCCACGTAATGGGTTTGCCACCACACACAACCCATATTCTGCAACCCCTGGACGTTTCCATTTTTGGCCCTTTAAAACAAAAGGTAGCATCACTTGCGGCTTCTGTTGGATACCGGTATGTTAATCCAAGTGCGCTTCTAAGGTACACAATCACGAATATTTGACGCTATGTAAATATTGTTTCTAATACAATAAATAACAGACACGTATTGTCATGTTGTAAATTTTGAATTTACCGGGTGGCAGTAAATACAAAATTTACAACATGACAATTTTGTATTTACTGCCACCCGGTAAATTCAAAATTTACAACATGACAGTATCATCGTTTTTGAAAAAAAGGGGGGGGACAGACTCACCCAAACAATCTTGACAAGCAATAAAAAAATGAATTAACAACTTCTCAAAATCGTGAAAATCCTAATCCGTGGGGCGGAGGGAGGTTAGCGTACGGTACCTATAATACAATTTACCTCAATTTTACTATTAATTTCATTCCTTTCACCTTCATTTTTTACATGCTCCCAAAAAAGTTGGAGGGGGGGGGGGGGCAACTCGATCCATGTTAATTCACTTTTTATATGTAAATTTAAGAAAAATGATTGCTGAGAAAAAAAGTGGAGGAGGCAGCACCCCCTCTTCCTTTTTATGATACGTTTCTGAACTTGCATTGAGATTAGAGGATTTTAAAAAATTGTATTTGTTATTTGTTGTTGATAAAAAGTTCCGCCATTGACCATATATGCACGCCAGTATCCCATTGACATTGAAGCCATTGACAAGACCCAAATCCTACCAAGGGACTTTCCTGAAAAATCCAACAAAAAGCAAAGCGAAGGTTTCAAAGAAAGTAAATCGAGCAATATCTTATTAACACATATACAATTTGAATATTTATACTTTGATACTTCATAAACCTTGAAGTCTCGTTAAAATGTTATGCATGGGATAAAGGTATAAAAAAAATCAACTTCTATTCATTTTTTATATCGATCGATCTAGCAGTCGATTGATTGATGATGTTCTGCTGAAGTAATTTTGATCGGAACTAGCAATGTTTTCAAAATTTTCATTTTCAAAATGATTTTTTTCTTGAATTATTAGATGAGGCAACACCAGAAATTATCCTATGCCACAGCTGTGGAACAAGTCTCGAGATAGAGACGAAAAGATTTGTTGCCACGAACCCCCTAGTTACTCAGGGTCTCATACCCAAGTCCCTGGAAAACATCCTTATGCCTCCAATTAATACCAACCAAAACGTTCAAAAGAAGAAAAGCTCTAAAATAATAACAGAAGCAAGAGTTCTTACAGGTTACCCTAACTATTTTCAACGTCTTTTGATATAATAAATTCACTTGTTATCCAGTCCTTTCAGTTTGTATAAGAGCCAGTATACATATATATATATATATATATATATATATATATATATATATATATATATATATATATATATATATACACACACACACACAGACCCTGAAACGTGCTACTACACCAGTTGCACGGTTCGGTTCGGTACGCTTTGTGAACGGTACGTTTCGCTTTGTGAACGGTACGGTTCGTTTTGTAAACGGTACGGTTCGCTTTGTGAACGGTACGTTTCGTTTTGTGAACGGTACGGTTCGCTTCTTGCACGGTACGCTTTGTTAAAAATAGCTGCACGCTTTGTGAACGGTTTGCGCGTTTTATTAATGAGGTAGGCGTGGTCTGAACGCTTTGAATTTTCTCGATATAATTGTGTTTAGTTTTTGCCCGATAAACTTTAGCAAGTTAATAATTACGACGAGCCTTTTTCCTTTATTTATATGAAATATTTCAATTTAATTAAAATCAGAACTTCCATCTGTTCTCCCGTTTTTGATACATGTACGTTGCGTGAAACCTGTACTCGCCGAGAACGGTCGGGAAGCGGAGGATAGTTTTAACTTTGAATAGTCTGTTATTATTCGTATTTATTTTTAGATAAATGCAATTATTACAATAAATTAAAATACTGATTGACTTTAATCCGATATATGATTGTTAATTCGGCGATCTAGCGATAATTCTAACAAGCATCTTAATATTATTATTTCTATACATGTTCTTGTATTGAAGTCATTAAATATTTCAAATCCACTTAAAATTGCTATGAAAAATTGCCCCTACTTTTTCCGATATTTCTTTATTTTCCTTTCTCGCTGTCCTGATTTTTTGCTAGTTGTTATATTTACAAGCATCTTTCTATTTTTGTATTCATAATTCGTATGATAATATTTTATTGCGTACTGTTGCCGATCAAATTCCCCTGGTGAATAGACAATGTTAAAATACACGCCAATAATGATAATATAAACAATGAATTTCGGTGTAGAAATCTAGAAATAAACTGTTTTAAAGTTTCGACGCGGATGTATTGATTCTATGATTTTCTGCGCTTGATCGTAAACACAGATCACACCTACATGTAACCCGTCATCGCTTCTCTTACCTGAAATAACATCGCGTGTATAGTCAAAATATGACTATTAGTTTTTGTTATTCAGTTGAAGTGAAACTATACATGTACATGTACCATATTTCTTACGATAAACTATTATGTACACAACTGGATACACACAATAAGTCAATAGCTTTTAATGGTGATATTTATCATTTTGTTGGACAAGTGTCCGCTCTTCACTATATGCATGCGATTTAGCTGACGTTTTACAAATGCTGGCTAACCTGTTTATATTTCATTTGCCTTTTTACTCACAAACTTGTTGTAAACGGGACACGGAAAAATACCCGGCAATCAACAACTGAATGCTTAAAGTGATAAATATATTAAGAATTTATCTAGTAACCAAAAAAAAAAAATATGACAGCGATGGATAGAGACTCTGATCGCCCGTACATGAGTTATCATCATGAAGTCTGAACGAAATGATTGTTAAAAAATTTTAAATAGGAGCACTCTTTAAAATAAGGATTTTAGAAAACATAAAACTAAAAAATTTTTATTCGATAATTTTCTTCAAGCTATGTAGAAGGAGCCAAGTAGCACGCGGCGCATGGTGTGATCTGTACTACTATACTTAAACTGATTGACAGGCGAAGCACGTTGAGTCCTAAAATAAAATCCCGCTCAAAAGACCGAATATAAAAACTTAAAGCGAAACAATGTGATAAAACTTTAATTTAAGTAATATAATTAACACACAAACTCTCTCTCTCTCTCTCTCTCTCTCTCTCTCTCTCTCTCTCTCTCTCTTCTGTAAGATAGAAAATCTCTTCCGTTAGATCGAAAATGGGCGTGCTATTCTGTTAGACGAAAACGTACTCAATTTTGTAGGTTTTCTTTTGTCTTGAACAGGTGTGAAAACCCCCGAGGGCATGTCGTTTTATACCCTGGGTTTGTTAATCACTATACACAGGAAATGATCGCGACTTAAACTTAATATACACAAGAAAGCCAAGATAACACGTTATGATTCAATTTGTGTTAAAGCGTCTAACAACTTTATATAAAATTATATGTATAATTAGTTTATTATTTGAAAGTAAGACTGATTTTTTAAGTTGATTCCCGACACTTATCATTTCACAACTTACGACATACACATGTACATGTATTAACAGTTTATGGCGCTATGTAAAGATAAGATTAAGGTCTAAAAAAGGAAATTAGATTAAAACATTTTTATAACAGTTTTAATAAAATAACAGCGTTAAATTAGCATGTGTTACTCAATCCCGTATAACTAAAATCTAGCAAAATATTGAATTATCTGGTCAGCGATAATCTCCGTCCGTATTCATCGAAACACATAAGTCAATAAGCCGTATATGGAAGTTGCACGCTTATTGCACGGTACGGTACGCTTTTTTGGCCGTTTTGGGGCGGGTCTTGCATAAATTATATTGCACGCTTTTTGCACGGTACGGTTTGTTTTGTGAACGGTACGGTTCGCTTTGTGAACGGTACGGTTCGCTTTGTGAACGGTACGTTTCGTTTTGTGAACGGTACGGTTCGTTTCTTGCACGGAACGGTACGGTTCGTTTTAGAGGTGTAGTAGCACGTTTCAGGGCATATATATATATATATATATATATATATATATATATATATATATATATATATATATATATATATATATATATATATATCAAACTACATATGTAAACTCCAACATTATGATCAACTCACTATCATTATTTTATGATATTATTGAAATTGCATTTTATTCATGAACGTATATTTAACACATGACAGGAGAAAACGTGATCAGGTTGCTTGAAAAAAAGGAAAATCAAGCTCGAATTTTGGAGGAGGAAAAGGAAAAACGGAAAGTTGACAGAATAAAAAAAAGAGAAGAAAAGGAGCGAGTGACAGAGGAAAAGAGATTAATGACAGAGGAAAAGAAGAAAGAGAGAGAAAGGAAAAGGCAAGAAAAAGAGAACGAGAAAAGACAGAAGCAGGCAACAAAAGGACAAAGAAAGAGAGAAATTGAAAGAGGAGAAAATACACAAGTTCCATGTACAAGGGTTCCACGGAGCACAGCAGCCAACCGTCTCTGTGTGTCATGTAAAAGAACCGACGCAATTAACTGCTCGCTGTGGTACAGGTGCTGCATTTGTCAGCAGCACGTCCACCAAACGTGCGCCATAGAAGGACTTGCAGTTGACGAATTTTTGTGCGAAGAATGCTTCGCCGTTATTGAAGAGTAAATGAGTCTGCGTCAAAAATAGCTCTGATTATTTTGTAGGAAATAATTCCCTGTAAAGTTGTAAACACGAAATAAATGTTTATCTTGCAAGAAACCATTCTGGCAAATATATTTCTTTACATATCAGTGGCGTCGGAAGAAAGTTGAAAGGGGGGGGGGTAGACTTATCAGAAATCTTGACAAGCAAAAAAAAAAAAAAAGGATTATAGTTATGGTTATTATGTCTTACTTTGCAAAAAAAAAAAATAGAGGGCTTCTAAGACCACCCCCACCCCCCGGTTCCGACACCTAGGCATATCTTACTGTTTTCATATGTGTTTAACAACTTTTAATTAATATAGCAATATGATTACATAACGTAAGGGAAATTATAGAGGAGATCCGAATAAATAGCCTCGGGAATTTACGTCTTTTATCATTTAGCCGATAACTGGTACAGTGAATTGTCAAAACTCGGCAAATTCGGGTTGTGCTAAAAAGCACAAAAACAAAATGTTATTGGGTTCTAAATAATAATATAATCTAACAGATGGATAAATAAGGAGTACACCATTTCAAGTATGTCATTTTTTTATCTAAAAATATTAAGAAATAAGAAAATACGAAAAGAAAACGTTAAATTTTAGCCGATAACTGGTACAGTGCCAGTATAATCTATAATAAAGTGGATAAGAATATCATTTGATTGTGTCTTTATACGTCTGGAGGTTGCTTGTATTTTATTCGCTATGGCATAACTATGATCAAATGGTGAGTTGTATTAAAGTGAAGTCTTAAAAGCATACATAACTAGAAGCACATACATGTAATCAACTATTGAAGCATTTACAATCCAGCGTGAATGATGAAAATGATTTTCAACTATAGTATATCAAAGGCAAACTTTAGGTTCGGCTAACGTTTACAATGATTTCATCATTTCTCTTGCTACAGATTCAACACATTTGTATGGTGTTACCCTTTCTTCTTCAAATACTGCCAATCAACACAATCCACACGCAGAGTCCGGGGTTACTCCCCTACAGAGCCTCACCACGTCACTGATTGTGTCCATTATGACCGTCATCGTCTTCAGCACGATATCTGCCTGTATTCTCATCAGGTGCACTCTATATACTTAGTATAGCGTTTGTACAAAGTTACATTTATTGTTATTCATGCTGCATCTTATAACTAAACAAATTATTATTGTTTTAGAATATATTTGTTGTTTTTATTACCTAAATCTGAATTGATTTAATTTACAAATGTTTTATCTATTAAATTCTAGAGTAAGCAAACGGTTTTACAAGCGTGAATATCGTAAGTATTTATATGGACGATGACAGTCAAACCATACTAGTAATACAGCTGCACACAATGGTGCATGCAAAGAGAATAGAAATTTAATGTTTAAAAAATGTCTGCAATAAATCAAATTTAAAAAAAAAATTATTTTATACATATTTAGTATGACATTAAATTTTCTAAAAACTGCGCACAAAGAAAGTAAAACAAAACAAAAATAAAAACTGCTGTAAACCAACTTTTATTCGCAACGACTTTATTTTTACTATTTACCAGTGTTAATTATAATTACCTTATTCGAAGCTACTTTTTTCGCGACCAAGGCTAGATATACAAAACATTTTTGAGAGACAATGTATTACACTGGGTCCCGCAATTCTCGCGAAAGTTTCTTTCAAACGAATTACTGTTGGTTTACAGTTATTACTGTATTATCATTATACTGTATTGTTGATCATTTATTCCTGGTGTATGTTTGTGCTATTATAAACTTAAACGTTACATCCATATTTATTATTTTGAAGGAAAACTACAAAATCTTTGGCAATCTAACGAGTCTACAGCTGGGGATTCGAACGTATATTCTGTTTACGATTACACTGGCTCCTTTGTCGCTCCGAGCAGCATTCTCCCACCAATACCTGATAACAACACGTACGACCAGTCGGACCAGTCGAACACGGTCAGCTACAATATTCTCTCCCTGAGAAATTTTCCATCGACAATAAATGACTATGATGAGGAATGTAATTCAGTTATGCTACCACCTCGTTCTAAGTTCAGTGGTTGTGAAAGTGAAAGAAAAGAGTTGGACTTCGATATAGAGCCAGAGTGCCTATTGAATCTCTTCAATGAGGAGGAAGGTGACAAGGCACCGTCTAATCCGGATATTATGCAATCCGAATGGGAAAAAGTATCGTATCATAGTACGAGACTCTAGTTAATACATGTATTGGTTATTATATATGTACATCTACATTGTTTTTTGAGGAAATTGGACGGTTTTATTCTGCTGAAATATTATATAACTTATAGACAGATTAAAATTGAAATACATATACATGGCTTAAAGTTTATTAGATTAAAAAAATTGTCGGTGAAACAGGAAGTTTTGCTCTATCACAGTTATATCTGAATTTCAATCGGAAGTGAACAACTTCATTTTTATCAATTACTCTTAATTCACGTACAATTAAAAAATCATTCCAGCAGTTTCTGGAAATATTGTAGTGATTGGTACTGCATTGATAACTCTTGTTTTTGTTTGGAGTTTTTTTTTTTTTTTTTTTTTTTTTTTTTTGCAAGCTGGGTCGTTTGTTTTATGAGAACTAAAGTATTTATTGTCAACAAATAAAAATGTATTTGTGACTCAAGAAATAAATTGATCATCTGTTGAGACATATTGTGTGGATAAAAAAGTTTAAACCTCTAATGTTTTATTCGGATGCTGAACTTTTTTTATATAATAAGATACATAGGTAAATCTGTTGTAAATGTCAGGTATATGTCCATCAAATAGTTACTAAAATATCAGTAAAAGCGTCAAAGAATTTCTAAAATTTCAGTAAAAGCATAAATTGTTTTATAAAGCACTTTTCAATATCTTATATTTTTAGTTGCATATATTAAAACCAATCTAGGGTTTAATTTTACTACAAAATAATTTTTAAAAATTGGCTTGAAACATACATATTATGATTCTATCGCTGCCAGACTATTGTATTGCATTTTTAATTGAGAAAAAATTGATTCAAAGCTTAATTCTGAAAGATTTCGGATAATTCAAGAACGTACATGCAAATTCCTATTTTATAACAAAAGTATGATAATTGTCAGTTCTTTGCAATTTAATAAACGCATATTATTACCGCGCAACTTATGTACAGATTATAGATCTAACCCGTAATTAAGTATTTCCGTGGGAATCCAGAGGTTGAACAAAGGAAATACCACTATTCATATAGTTTGAAATAAAACATCAATCAGATACTTCCAGGAAGTACATGACAGACAAAGTACATTTCTAATTGATTCCTACCATTTGCAACTAATACTCAAATTCATAACAATTCTCGACTTAACTGAATCTTGTCTTCAAATGCAAACCAGGATAGTTTGGCCCGAGAAAGAGGGATGTCGAGTTGCGTGATTTTCGCGCTGCTCTTCAAAATGGTCCAGTCTGCTGATGGGGAGTGCACCACCAATCAATGGTGAGCTGTCATTTCGCAATTTAATCTGTCTAATGAGTATATAAGAAGTTGAAACATTAGATATATAATCAATGTAATTTGTAGTGTCAACAAGATTACGTCTATGCTGTGCATACTAGTCTCTCTCTCTCTCTCTCTCTCTCTCTCTCTCTATCTCTCTCTCTCTCGTTATGAATGTGTGGACTTTTTTCAATGTTACCAAGGACGTAAATCTGGCTCGGAAACAAGTTCACTCTTGATCATTTTCACTTTTAGACATTTGCACATAGAAACTAAGTCAAGAGTGTTTGTCTATCTTTGATTCATTAATGAGCGCTATGTCGTAATCCCCTGTGTCCATCAACTAATCAGATATATTTGAAAACATGTATATATAAGGGTTGTATCTTGGCTATAGATTATCTGGGTGTGCTGGCTAGGTCCTGTATTTAGGTGCAACCTTGCAGGTTAAAGTCTTTCATATAGAGACTACATTTTTATTTCACATTAACCATTTTCACAGGCATCATCTTACCCATTGTTATTTTATGTCATTTTTATAGAAATCAATTTTAATTGTAGGCCATATTCGTGTGAAGCTAACTTCAAAATTGGGCCATCAAAGTGTGAACGTAAGTGTGAAATGTAACCATTACTGGATAAAGACCAAGAAACGAGCGTTATTGTACACACTTTCCCAAAAGTCCGCTTCAGCAAGTTGGATTCTTTATCATTATCTTTATTGACCCCCAGGAAGAAAGAGTTGCAATCAAGACCATATACTAGTAGAGGAATACCTTGAGCAGTTTGATTAAGGTTTCCTCAATTGACATTTTCTTTCGTAATACTTTAAAGTAACATCATTAACATATACTTACGGTAAATGTAATCAATTTAACTCCAGAAGAAAGGGACAACCAAACAGCTGCAAAATGATATTAGATATAAAAATATAAATTATAAAGTTTAATTTGGAATAAGTTATATCATCCATGTATAGAACCATCACATGCTTTACAGTAACTTTGTGAACGTATTTTTCTGTGTTGTCTCAATCTTCACACATATACTGTAATAATGTAATTTCACCACATGATATCAATAAGAGTTAGTTGCTGAAGGATTAAAGAACCAACTGCAATTGCAACATCTTTGCACTTCCAATCCAAATAACCCGCATGTTGACACGGCAACCCGATAATGTTACTTCGAAGTACTTGACGCTTGTTCGCAAATGTATACCAGAAAACCCAGTTACTATTTACATGTATATGAAAGCCTTTTTGGTTGTATCAATTTGCTATGTACTTTAATGCATTCAACTGTTTCTTGCAGCGTGTGAGATGGGTAGATACGGGTGTAACTGCTCACAGGTCTGCTCCACGGGTACCTACGGACTGAATTGCTACCACCAGTGTTACTGTACCGCGGACGAGGTGTGTGACCCCGCTGTTGGGTGTACAAATGTTACAACAACTCTATCACCGACCACTCTTAGCCAATCAACAGCCAGAATTTATAACTCTACTTCAATGAATTCAGGTACTATTTAAGGAATAAGGAATCATTCTTTGAGTATAATGAGGCGATAATCTTGGTCGGGCGTGATCAAATCCAATAAAGCCCACAGGGCTTTATGATAGATTTGAACACGAACGTCCCGGCTAAACTTATCGCCTATAATATTCAAAGAATGACTAAAATATTAATTTTATATAATTTTCACCAGTACGATTAATATTAAATTATTGACATTTTACGCTATTTCTATTTCGTATAATTATGCAAACCCTACCAGTGCGTCATTGATGAAATGTATTGAGCTCTATGTTACAAATTTGATTCGTAGTGTTATCACAAAGACACTGGGAAATATAAAGGCATGCGTCTTTTTGTTTTTTCATGTTATAACATTTGTGTATTTTGTCGGTAGATAGCACGCAATATACAACGAGTGATAAGGCTCCACCCAATCCGAAATCCGATCCGGACCAGTCGATGACCCTACAGGTCGTAGTGATTGTATTGGTATCCTTACTGGTCGTCGTGGTCATTTCATGCAAGTCCTGTGTCTGTTTTCTAATAAGGTAATTGGTTTTTGGTTGTTATATATGAACATTTTTGTCTGTGGTTGGAAAAGTCTTAACATAAAATTTTAATGCAGTCTTGTATTTTATAGTAGAAGTATACTTTGGAATATGTTTATCATTTTTAAAATGTATTTTTTTTTCAAAGTGTTTTAAGCGATGCATCTCTGCAAAACAACATAACACGAAAATCATCTACTATTATGCATATGTTGTAAAATTTTATGACACGCAACAGAATGCGATTTTACACTTTTGACTATGAGACGGATTTTTTGTAGGCGAAATTCGAAAGCTAAAACATATCGAATAGGTAAGATACATAATTCAGTGTCTAGATGTTTAAAAAAAAAAATCCGAAATCAAAAATTGTCGTGAACAATATTTTTATAATAATAAAAACATCTCTCATGGAAATGAAAATAGGTACAAAACCAAGCGATGAAGTCCAAGAAGCTGATGAAGAAAACAACGACGCGCATTCTTATCTGACGATCAGTGAAAGGTCCGACAGGTTATATGCGAGCGTTCACTATGACGAGGCGGAGGAGGGGAAAAGTAGTCCTTCCCTATCCCTCCACAGCAAAAAAGAGCATACAAGCAGTGAGAGTGATAATAGTAAGGAATCGGACAATTATTTGATTCCTATAATGAACACTGTGGAGGAAACTAAATCAGACACTCAGAAACCCCGTGGTGATAATGAGGATTCTAACGATATAACAAAACCTATACTTTTAGAAACTTGTATTTAACCCAAAATATCAGTGCTCTGTAAACAAGAGTGTGTTAACACATCATTAAAAGCATTTCTATCTCGAATTAGCAGTTACCGAAATGGTCAGAGAAAAGTAATATCAGCTTGAATGGAGTGTAACTTAAGGTAGGGAGGCGAGAATGCCAATTGATGGCTGGATAAAAAGTGTAGTTGGCATTGCACCGGAATCAATACTAGGTTGGACAATTTCAATAAAGTATACATAGTGCAACGTAGGCTTGTGCTAATGAAATACAATTGCACATACATGTAACGGGTAACTTAAGAACGGAATGTTGAGATGATGGTATTTAAAGATTAAATGAAAAATGTTCAGATTAAAGTTAGTTTTAAGACCATCAGTTAAGTTATAAAACGGTAAAAATTTATACACCGTGTTTGTGGTGATTCAAACTTTGCAGCAGTTTTTCTGTAATTAACTTCCTATATCGTATATTATCAGACAGATCTAAGTGATTGTTTTCATGTTGCAAAATAAATTGAAAAACAAATCTTTTAGTCGTTATTGTCGTAACTTTACAAATAATATAAAGTGCCAACTACTAGGATAAAAATGTCTTGACAGGTATAACGGTGCAAGGAACAATGAGATCCGTTGAAAACTTGAAAGCTCGTCATCCAATGACATCTTTCAGATAAACTAAAAACAATGATATAATAAATACCTTTTGAAAATAAAAATGAAATAGGCAATTTTTTGAGATTTATTGTAATTTATCACAGTTAAAGACAGAAAACATGTAAACATTGTTTGATGTTTACAAAACAACTTGAATCATTCACTCTACTCTTCCTAATATGATCTCTCTAATGACACTAACATTCAATTTTCAATTACACCTTATTCATATACATTGTACACATATGTTCTTTCTATAAAGTGTTGCAAAAAAAACCCATAATGATATAAAAGCACAACACTACATGTATTTGGTAGGAGGCAAAACTTCATATGGTGAAATTAAAAAGGACATGCTCACTCCATATACAGTAGACATTTGGTATAAATGATCTATCAGCTTTTCATAGAAAAGTTAGAACGCTCAATTAGGAGTATCTTTTAACAATTAAATATTTTTGTTTTGTTTCTTAAGCTTCTCTTTTCCCCATGACTTCTTAATCATTCTGTATTATTAGATGATGATGGTACAAAAAGAAAGAAATTTTTTTTTCTTTTGTACAAAAATACAGAATATCTGTTCTATATCAACTTAAAGTAAATAACTTGTATATTAACTAGCTATATTCTTACATGAAATAACTAAACTATTTCTTTACAAAATTCATTAAACTCTTTAAAGAGTTAAAATTCCAATCATAGTTTTACATTACTAACTCTGCATACTTGTAGACAGAATAAAAAACTGAATGCCTAGACTTATGGTCTAATAATGTTTTCTCTAAAACTGGGGGTTTAAATGTTAGATAATAAACTACAAAATTTCTATTTGAAATATCCTAAAACATATAAGAACTGGAGCAATCTTTTTTTGTAGTCAAAATTTTTACAAAATGAATGCCAAGAATAACTAGAAATGATGACGGCTCCCTTTTCACCTGAGCAATGATTCAGAAGCCATTTGTAACATGCGTAAGGACCGCGTAGTCTTGTCGTTGGGGTGGGCGGTAATGTAAGTCTTCAGTTTCTGGGTAAGTCCCATTAAAACTCCCCTCATGTGACCCTGAGTCACAGGATTTGAAGTGTCCAAATTCATCACAGCTTCCTCCAAATACCTGTCACAAACAAATAACAGAGATACACAAACTGTCCATTCAAATAGATTTTTCCAATCTAAATTATAAATACAAATATCGACATCTTTATGCTATTTCTATCTTCACTTAAAGTCCTCTTTAAATTTAATGTTTAATAGGTACAAAACATTCATTCACCATACTCAATACTTTTAAAATGCTCATTAAAAGAGAACATGTTTTTAATCTTAATGAGGTGTAAAATGTTGAGATCATACAGAATACCATGGATTGCTTATAAACCAATTCATCCCCAAGACCATTTACAGGATAAATCCAATTGAATTTATGAGCAAACTGATATAGGAAACAAATGACTGTACTTAACACATGTAAACATACTTATGTTTGAGTTCTGTGTTGTTTCCTATGTCAGCTGACAGCTGTTGGATGAGAGACAGAAGGACTGGCTGTTGTAGAGGGCAAGGACTTTGATTGAACACCTGGGAAGGATTGACTGTCTCACACACAAACACAACCAGGTCCAGATTAGATGCTGACAGTGCCTGATATATTCATTAAAAAAAGTCCAATTTAACATCTATATTATACACTGTACATAACAAGATAACAGAATTTTGAATTTTATGACCACATAAAACAAAGCAGTGTAAATGTACAAAAAAAGAACCCTCCGCTACATGTATTAACAAAAATAATAATGTAAGGGTCTGTAAGTGTTTAAATACCTGCTGGAATGCTGCATTGAGCTGGCCCTGTCTGAGGAGATTCAGGATTTGAGTTTGGACTTGATGGGGGTCGGGGGTGACTTGGACAGGAGTTACTGCCCCTGATCTCATGGCCAGTAGGACACTATCACTGATGCTGGCCCCCTGCTCCCTGACCGCTATACTGACCTCTTCCTTCACTGCCTGTCTGACATACCGCACTATTGTCTCCTCAAGACTACAATGGAAGCACGCTCTCTATAACTCTAGAGTTTACCACCAGTGTAATACTAAGACATGTTCTCTGACTGTAAGTGAAATTAACATTTCACTGAAGAATTTACTGAACATGTACAGTAAGTAGTTTTAGATCTAAAGACATAAAAATCACACTTGACTTTCAATCTAGTCATTAGAAACAAAATATCATTCCATCTCAGAAGAATTACATGAAGATTTGTACCTAGCCTTTTGGAAACTCAAATACAAGAATCATTTTTCAAGCATTAAAAATGCTTTATTCTGTGAATATCTGAACTAAAAGGAATTACTTGGAGAGAGCGGATTGGATTTCTGCGTTGATTCTGCTCTGTAGTGTGGACAGGACCTGCTGCTGTATGGAGTCTGCTGAGGACTGGAAGCTGTCCGTCAGTTTACGCAGCTGGGCAATGATTGGGTCTCGCGCCTCCACATGCTTCTCACGGATCTCATTCAAATGAGTGTCTAGATGTCTGGTGGCTGAGAAAACAGAAAAATTACAATACTGTACATGTACATGCATCTTAATTATTAATAAAAATTACAAGAAAACAATTACAATACTGGTATATGTAGAGCATTACTGCACATGTACGAGTCTAAAATCATTTTATTAAAATCTAAAAAACATTTCGCAAAAATATCAACTTTTGTTTTAGAAAAGATAATCATACAACAATAATTGTAAATGTTCATGTACCACTGATTTTATCTAGTAAATAATCTAACACATATTATGTACATTAGATGCAATCTATTGTACACGCATAATGTTTTCCAGATAAAATTGAAGTGGTACTCTAAATGTTAAAAAACCCACAAAAATACAACAACAAAAATACTGAGTGGAGAAAGTGGGTCTACTATTGGGACATACTTTCTTTTGTTCCTTTCACAAAAGTCTCATTGACTTGCTGGAAGATGTTCTGCATGGCTCTATCAAAACTGGGCACCACAATGTTCTGGAAGGCTTCCCGATAGGCCAGCTGTATCGGGGTCTGTAACACATTTCCAGCAGCAACTCCCAGAGCTTCTATTGTTTGCTATAAAATAAATATAACATATTTAAAATGGCTTGTTCTTAAAATGCATGTATGTAACATTTAGATGGATGTACATGTACATGTGTTATGGAATTAAAAAAACTTGTTCACTACAATTACAAGACATTTATTAATTATGATGAAGACCAATTCCCTCTCTGACTTATATAGAGTGTTTTATAAGTTGTGCCCCCTACCTTGGACCTGACCATCTTCCCTATGCTGTCCCTGATAATGGAGTCAGTAGCTGTCAATTTCTGGGCGATTTCCTGGTGCATCTGTTCCTTCACAGGCTCCAATATCCTAGTAACACCTAAAATATGATCAAGACCACATACACACAGGTGTACCGGTATTTTGACATTCAGGAGTTCCTAATATCAGCTCTTAACAAATAATTCCCCAGAACAAAAGAAAGCCAATAAATGTAAACACAGATATTGTGAGGGTACTTGAGCATACTAAACACTTAGTGATGATAAGCAGCCCAATCAGTAATACAGTACATACTCGGTAGAATAGTATTGGCCATCTCCTGGCGCACTTGTTTCTCCATGTTACTGGCCACAGCATTGTTCATAGTCTGTATCAAGATCTGCTGCATTCTGTCCTGTCTCTGTTTATCTCTCTGCTCCGACTGCTGTATTAGTTCCCTAACTCTTTGATCTAAAATCTTACTAAGGAAATATCACAATGAAAAGATAATTCCAAGTTCTATTCTCCTGTTTTTCTCTGAGTACAGAGGCCTGTTCAGCAGAGCGGACATTAGTGAACCAAAATTCCCTATCTTTATCACACAAACTTTGACAAGTGATCACCAGTCCCCACACTGTTGAACAAGCCTAAGCTAAACCTTAATCCCAACATAAAGTAAACTCTGTGGTAAATAAATCCATGACAAGGATACTCTCTTTCTGTGTGTGCTGTGTGAACATTCTTTCGACCCGTGAGGTGACAATGCCCTCCAGTTTGCCCAGGTGTTCCTCTATGTTCTGAGGCTGTTGAGGTACCAAGTCGCTCTCTACCTGCTGTCGCTGCATCTCCTGTTGCTCAACTAGCTGGTACTGTAGGGACTCAATCTTAGAGTTCTGGGCCTCCAGCACCGCCAATATACTCTGGATGTTCTCATTCAGCTGGAAAAACACACAATAAGATATGTGCAAAAGATATACTATCAAATAGCATAATACAACTTAAAGTTAGACACTGTTATAGCAAAGCACTGGAATATAATATGATGGACACTGTAGATTCCTAATCAAATGGGAGGAATAAATATCCATGTAAAATAGTGAAAAGCACATCTTGCAGATTTCAAAATCTCGCCTTTATTTTATTATTTTACATAGAGATGTTAACGAAAATAAACTATGATAACAATTTGGCGTTCGCAATTTTACAGACTTGCAATTTGATGCAAAATGGTATAATTGTGGAATTAAGAACTCATGTAAAATAACCTACAGTACATTTTGCATTACTTACAGCATTGATGGCATCTCTGTCCACATTTTCTCTAATAATTTCTCTGGTGTGAATCTCTTTGATGATTTCCCTGATTTAATAAAATTCAAAATACATGTACATGTCATTCAATATAAGATTAAAAATTTATGTATTTCATCTCTAAGCACATTATCAGAGTAGGAAATAGTAAGTCAGAGCTAGAAATAAATGAATCTGTTGAATCTTCAAAAAGATGTCGAAATATACATGACTATAGTACCTTGCTTTGGCAACTGGAATAGCAACTGGTGCTTCTTTGGGACTACAAGATAAAAATATAAAAAATGTCAGACAGACAACATCTCCTCACAATCAATCATAAACATCATGCAGCTAAATAATGTGCAGACTTTACCTCTGTAATTCTTCACTTGCTTGCTCTATTTGTTCCTCAATCTCTTCACTACTTCCTTCCTGTAAGTTATCCATATCATTGCCTGTCTCTTCATCTTTGTCATAGTTCTCTGCCTTGGATTCTTCTTCCTCTTCTTCCACTTGAACATCGTCATCTTCAGTGAAAACATCTCTACACAAACATGAACATTAATTGTGTTAATAATAAATTCAGCAGTTGATCTACATATTTGTATATTTATTTGTAGAAACCTTACAGAAAACCGGTTGTCCACATAAATAGCACGTTTAGGTGCCTGACAAGTACCGGTAATCTAGATACTCTGTGTCTTACTCGTTCTGTATGTCCTCCATCTCCCGAGTCTCGGTACTGACATCGGGGGGCTTAGGCCAGGAGGTGGGCATGGGATCTGATTCCATGTCCCCACTGTGTTCCTCAAAGGGCTGTGTGCCTTGTGGGCCATCCTGTTTGGTAATGTTACAAAAAATCTTCATAACTTCTCCATCAATTAAGTATACTCTACAGTTTTTCATTCCATGAATTAATTTTACTTTCTATGTAAAAAATGATTTCACCAACAACTACAGGCTAGCTAGCATTGCACAACACCTACCTCCAAGCTTTCTTCTACTTCCTCCTCCTCTTCCTCCTCAACCTCTTCTTTGTAGGACTCCCCTAAAACCTCTGCCACTTCTTCGTCATTCTCATCATATGACTCCTTCATCGTAGACAATTTCTGTGCTCCCAACTGACCTACCTCGAACCCTGTAGTGCTGGTAGTGTTTTCTATAGACTGTCTGCTGGTTGTTGAGTCCGTGCTGTTCAGAGTCTGTCCCAAGCTTTGTCGAGTACTATCAAACAAATCGTCCACACACACTTTCTGTAAAGCAGAGGGCTTATCCTCTGTGGTGATCTCGGCTATACTAGTCAGACTTTCTCCAGTCGGGGGGAGTTTGGTTGGGGTCAGATCGTGCGAGTATCTTCCAGATGAGGGGTCCTCCTTCTCTGTTGGGGTCTGGGTAATCGTGCTACCCTCAGACAAAACTGACTGATCCCCAGAGCTGTGGGGGGAGAACATTTCATCATTTAGTCCTGTGACTTGGGTAAGGCTACTAGTGCTAGATCCACTGGCTCTTACAGGGTCAGTGGTGGACAGATCTTTTCTGAAAATACAGAAAGTTGTGTACTGCAAGTACAATGGGTAGAATCAAATTTAACAAGAACTGTTAATAGGATTGAAAACAATGACAGAGCACTGTTTGAAACATCATGGTTGAAACTTATAGTAAACTTCATTTCAAAGTTGACATAAAATGAGTCAACAAATCAGTGCTGATTCAAGAAATCTGAAAACCATGAGAGCCCACCGTCTGAAACCATAGTAAAAGCTTTAAAAATTCACAAAACATGCATCGATAATCCAGTACCAATTCACATCATCTACGGATAAGGATAATAAAGTGGACTACCTTGGACTGGTGGTAGAGAAAGCTTCTGGGGTGAGTAGGACAGGCTGTTCCTGCTGTAGAGACATGTTGTTGTCTATCCGACTGCTGTCCAGGCTAAAACTCATGTCAGACAGGGCATCCTGGAGTCCTGTCAGGTAATACAGACGAGTGTACACTAAACAAATACTGTATACAAGGAAATATTCACCACCATTTTATTTTCACCCCTTTCACCCTTGTCGTCAGCGAATGAATACAAAACATTTTATAAATAACTGTGTTAATTAGAAAGAGTATATTTTTAACTGTGTCTGGGTGAATTCAAGATGGGGCTAAACCATATTTGATGGTGGTGGAGGGCAAAAAAAAAAGAGAAATAAAGAATGTGAAAAAAAAAACCCAAAAGGGAATGATTTAGACAAATAAAGAAAATAAGACCTTAACTGTTACATAAATGCATTAAATTCATTTAGAGTTTTGCATTCATTTGTAACAGAAGGGGTAAAACTTTTTCAAACCATACATATATATAGAGAGAAATGTTAAACTCAAACAAATAATGATACATATAAGTAAATATGTCCCACTTTATGAGAAAGTCTTGCTTATAATGCACATCTATTGTACATGACAAAGGAATTGGAAAATCAATTGGGGGGGGGGGGGTAACAGAATTACAGACCTTCACATTTATTTTGGGAAATTCAAACTGTGAAAGGAAGAAACCACATATATAAACATGTACGCCACAGATACTGATGATTGGGACAAATAACAGTGGAAGGCCAACATTCATCACACATCCTTGGACTTCCTCAAACCCTGTCACCCACACAAACCACGACATGATACAAGTCTCATCACTTACGATAAAATAAGTTACTAAATTTTTAAAACTCAATTTTTTTTATAACTTAGTGTATTGATATATAATTTTCATAACAAATATACTGTACATGTATTTTACAATAATATTTCAAGTGTGCAGCACTACATTAACATATATCAACAAGAGCACTCTTTACCCTTCTTCTTCCGTCCTTTATAGATAATGAAAAGCAAGAATGGTTTGGAAAACATTAATAACTCACAAAGGTAAAGAAAAGTGAATTTAAAAACGAAAAAATGATGAACAAAATCAGAACTTAATGAAAATTATTCGTTATGAAATAAATCATATACCGTATATATTCGCCTATAAGTATTGTTCGCCTATAAGTCGGTTGCCCTTTTTCAGCTATATTTTGAAGATTTTGCCATTGACCCTCTTATAAGTCGGGTCACTTTTTCTGGATAGTCAGTCTACAGATTCTCAATCAAATTAGCGCATATTATCAAGCATAACTAAATTCTAGATAACAAAAATATTGTGTTTGACCCCTCTGTTACCATTTCTAGATGCAATGCATTTTAAAAGTGTGGTCTTCAGTTAAGACATTTACATGTATCTTGTGAATAACTTTCGTTTTTGGACGCCATTTTTTTTATAATACACTAATGAAAACTTGCTATAAGCTCTAGACTATTTAAAATACTACTGAAAATAATATGAAAGTGATTTGATCCCCTTTTGACTGATTGAGATAGTAATTAGCCCCTTTTAAAACTGGTGTGTTAGCTTGTGTTGTTTTAGGTGACATGCCATCTACGGCAACCAATATAGCTATTATCACCTCAGGTGTAACTGAATGGGCGTAAATAATTATGAATAGAAACAATAATAAACCAATCTCTATTTTTTTTAAACATACCATCATTTATTCATGTGTTTTATTTAAACAGAAATTGCTGTTTTTTGATCCCGCTAGATCGCTTTCAGGCACCATGTTTTTTAAAAGTTTTCTGTAAACAGAGTTATCTTTCTTGAGGTTAGTAACTTTCGCTTTTGGATGCCATTATTTTTTTAAACACTCATTTCAACTGGATAATAGCTCAAAAAGTATTTTAAATGCTACTGAAAATAAAATGACAGTGATTTTTATCACCTACTGACTAATTAGGGTTGGTAATTAGCCTCTTAAACTCGGTGATGGCTTGCATAATCATATGTTGTCTTAAGTACATTTTCACTTACAGCTATTATCACCTCAGACGAAAATAAATGACTGTTTAAATAAAAAAATATTATCAAATAAACCTTGTTTATATTTTTAAGAAATACAATTGCAACTTTCAGTGCATTTATTAATGAGTTTATCTTTTAAGTAATTAAAAAATAAACTTGTCAAGTATAGAGATAGCAAGTCAACAGTTGGAAGCAAAATGGCACCAAAAAACGAAGTTTTACCCAGTGGAAAAACTTTCTATTTGTATGTCACGCCTATAAGTCGGGCCACCTAGTTTTTATTCAATTTTCTACTCCCAAAATACCGACTTATAAGCGAGTATATACGGTAGATGTACAAGAATAAAATGAGGAGCATGATGACAAAAGGATGACAATAGGATCTTATCATCTGACTGGAGAGGAGGGTGGTCAGACTGTGGAGGCCTGGCTTACCTGTGTCGTCGTGTGAGATGGTGCTCACTGACGGGGTGGCCGCCGGCGGAGCCGTGGACTCGGGACGGAATCGTATCAGCAACTCCTGCAGGGCTCTGAAACAAAGTACAGGTACATTGTAATTGTAACCATGCCAATATACTACCTTTATCTTTAATGGGTATCAATATAAATTAAATCCTTCAATCATTTCTACTTATGAACAGATTGGGAAATGTTGTGTTATGAAATTATTAATTTTGTAAATTGAGTTCAGAAATAAAGAAGTCAACATGATTGTCCAATCAAATTCTAACTGTCAGGTATTAAAACATTAACTTTGCGATAAGTTCCTCTTTTTTAGAGTGGTCCTTCCTAAGTACTTGTACAATGTAATTATAAGTTTGCTTCATACTTGGGGTGGACCGTGTAGAGCTTGATCTGTATCCCCGAGGCAGTGGGAACTTCCTGTTTGTGTTCCGAGTCCTCCCCTCCTTCCTCTCGATCCAACTCACCTACAAACAAAAGGATCATTACTTACTGAGTTAATTACTGCACCAAATGCAATACTTGTATTTTCAGCATGTTGAAAAACCAACATTTAGAGTTAAATATTTTAATATACTGTACATGTACATGCTTCTGAGAGATAGGCTAATGAAATGCAAGAAAACCTAATAAATTTGACAACTGATGTATTGTTAGGATAAAACTTTGTACATGTAAATTTGCAGATTTTATCAAATGTTAAGTCATACCAGTTGTTATTTCGTCCAAATGAGACTCTTCTGTGACCTTTTTGAACTTTTTCTTGCTGGCGTCTAGAATGGCAAAGCTCAGGCAAGTCTGTGCCAGCAGGAACTCAGATACAGAACTCACATGAGCCGTGTTTGCTGCCGAGTCTTGGTAAATTTGTAAAACATACAGCACCTGGGGGGAAAATAAGGACTTTTAAATGTGTATAATTAAAATGCACAACAAAGTCAGCTATCCTATATAAATGAAATTGCAGTGCCATGAATGGTACTTTCAAACTGATGATTGGCCAAAACAACTACAGTAGTATTATATGAAAGTCTTTTACATATACCTGTCTTTTAATGTCGGAAAGCACTAGGTACTTAGCACTCAAATCCAATCCAGCTTTCATGCACGGTTCTGCGCTGAAGTTTGTGGGAAGATCTGGAGGACACATGAACCTGCAAGTAATTGGCATGTACAGCATTCCAGATACACCCACATTGGATGCCTCTTCATTGAGCTTTAAATTTTTTTTTTAATACATTCAAACTTCGTTATCTCGAACTAGATGGGACTGTTTAAAAACTTCGAGATATCCGAGTATTTGAGTTATCAAGGGTAAAATACTTAAAAAATAAGTGGTTGGGACTTACAAATCACTTCGACATATCCATTGTGTTCGAGATATCAGTGTACGAGATATCGAAGTTCAACTGTATCTACAAAAACTGGATCTGATGAATTAAAACAATTTCGCAATATCTGAGAGGTTTTATAAAACCTTCTCTCAACCTGAGCCTACCTTAAGGTTTGGAGACACACCCAAGACTCACAGCTCCAGATTTTGATTTCCTGGTTGTTACAGGCACCAGTCACAGCAAACCTCCAGAACTGAGTACTGCAGATAGAAAGCAAATATTCACATGTCAACTACAAGTGCAAACATCATTAAGCATTGCTATTCTGTCTGCAGTGCTTCCCGTTTATTGTTGATGTTACATGATTTTTGTGTATTTCTTGTTCATTATGGAGTTCTCAATTTTCTTAATTTCTGTAATGTTTACTGGTTTAATTGGTCATTAGCAAAATGCCGTTGGATATTCACACACTTACTCTGCACTAGAATTCCTGTGATCATCCAGGAAGAACAAGGAGGATAATGGCTTCCCATCATGGGGCTTCCACTGGTGTAGGCATCTAATGAGGAAAAACCAACAAGAATGCATGTGCACATAGTTTCAAGAGTTCTTAATCATACAACATTCACATTACATACATGTGACCCTTTTCAAACAAATTTAATACTACCACTACTACTTTGTACATGTATATCTGATTGCTGTCCCTGATGTAACAATGAAGACGGAATATCTAATCTCCCTTTTGTGAGTTTATATTTTTCAATTTCAGTGCTCAGCTGACCGATGCTTTATCTACCTTGGGGAGGTGCTCTCGCTCATGTTGACTTGGAAGAACTTGACTTCTCCATCCAGACTGGCTGTGGCCAAAGCTGTGCCATCAGGGGAGAAAGCAGCATCCATTACAGCCTACAAAGTAAACCCTTTTTCATAATGCATATGTTAACCCTCATCAACCATACCAATGCTTTTAAACAAGTCTTTCAAGAATTCCTTGTTAATGCATGTTTTTATTAATATGTGATTTACATGAACTTTCTGTCATAGACTTGCCTTAGTGTGGCTGTCGATTCTGATCAACCCAAACTCCACATCATCCACTGACAGGGGTCCACTGCCATGCTCCCGTGTCACCATGTCCACATTCCAGATCTCCGACTACAAACATTTACAATTCACCAATTCTACAGTCATAAACTTACATGTTCATGTAAAGTCTGTTTACAACAAATGATGCATAATAACTGTCCTTAAAATAATGATGCTAAATGTATTTATGAAAAAAAAAAAATGCATATTTTAACCTTCCCATTGTGCAATATATGAAAGTTCAGCTTAGAATTTTTCCTTTTTGTTCACTACAAATGCAAACAACACTTCTGCTTTTCATACATGAAATGTCCAGATAGCTATTACACGGTACCTTTTCTCCGTGAGTGAGGACAAGAACTCTGGAAGCGTCCTGTGTGGAGGACTCTGTCACAGAGCTATCGTCACAGTCGTCTGGGATAAAGGGGCACCAGATGACCCGGTGGTACTCTGTGGGAATGGTTCCCCGGGGTCGGGTGATCTTTAGGAGCAAGTGTACCCTTAATTTAATTAAGGACATCTTGATACTCAACTTTGGGAACTATAAAATTCTAATAGATTATTTACATTGTAAGTTTCAAATTTTTTTCTCTAGATCCCTTTTGCACTTAAATTAAAAGCACTTAAAAACTTAAGAGTATCTTAACTTTGTCTATATCCTTTTATTATCTAGTACATGTACATGTACATGTATATCAAAAGCTGAGCCATGTCCTATGTAATGGTATTTATATTTTCTTTCTTTGACCCTGAAGTTCAGATCACTTTTTTAAAAATATAAAATTGTACAGACACTTAAGCTTTTTGACACTTAAAATCATAATAAATGCATATATACTCATGTTTTTTTTTTTTTTTTTAAAATACAGTGTCAATAGGCTCCAAAAATTAAAATGACCAAAAGTACATGTAATTTGCTTGATTCTTCTCCTTTTATCCTATTGGTTAAATTTCTATTGGTTATCAGTGTGTAGCAATCAAGTATGAGATTCTGTTCAATAATAAAAGATCACAACACATTGAGTACTGTGGAATCACACAATTTTCTATAAAAATATAAGGATACTGGATCTTTTTGTCGTCTCCCTCTCTGACACTGTGAACCAGCAGATTTCCTACTTCATCCACAGCTGCCAGAATTACATCATCTGTGTAAGCAAATGCTATGTCTACCACTTTCCCTGTCAGGTCCTTCAATAATGCCCGCTCCGCTGTCTTCCTGTTGATGATTCGTACCACACCTCCAGACTTACCTATTAACAGATTTATCAATTTCAATATAAATTATACATTTTGTTAAGACTTAATTTTTATTTTTATATTTCACTTAAGACAACATTACATGCATTATCCGACAATGATTGAAAGCATTGGATGAGTAGATGGGAGATTACCTCTCAGTGAATATGCAGCATAGACATTCAGTCTGTGCAAGGTTACCAGATTTCCAATATAATACACTGGTTCCCACTCAAATTTGACTACTGGGGTAGTTTTCACCTAAACAGATAAACAAAAGTTACATATTTAGGATTTATATTTCGTGCATTGAGATTTGGGAGTGTTCCAATTATTTTATAATCTAATGACCTGGGTTTTTTTTCAGCACAAAAACCTTTTTAAATGTATATAGGTTTAGACAGATAAGTTTTGTTGCAAAATCAAATTTTAATGGGCTCAGAAAAGCTGAGTATCTTTTAATGAATAAAGTTACAAAAAAACAAAATTCTACTCTATGCTAGCATCCAGTGAAATTAAATTATCATTAAATGCTAAAATTGGGTTAGCTTCATATATTGAAAATACTAAGATTAAGTGCCAAACATTAACAAAACAGTACTTCATTAAAAAAGAGAATAATTAAAGGCATATCCTCTTTCACATCAGCATGATCTTCACCTTATTACTTCCAGTTTTGGCTTGAGAACTTGCTGCTTCATTGGGTTTACTTGTGATTATTTCTACCTCTCTTCCATACACACTGAAACTGTTGGCTGTATCACTTCCCTGGAGCGTGCTACATACAAAAAAAAACCACACAAGTACATGAATTATATTAATTAAATGCGACCATTTCCTCTCTACATATTACACGTACAATGTATTTCTCTAACAAATGTGTTTTATATTCACAAAGTATAATGTACATGTACTTAAAAAATTAACAGAGTTGTTTTAATTATGAGCAATGTTGTACAATTCTTGAATTATTATTTGTGCTTGGTACTTGGTCTTGCTTTGATTCTTACATCAACTGTCTGGGCACTGGGTTATCATACATAGTCATCATCAGCTCCGCCAGTGTTGGGTTTGTTCCATCACCAGACCCAGGGACCTCAGTGCTGAAAAAAAATCTCTTCATTCAGACTTGTCCTATTTAGATTCCATTACTTGTTTATAAACTGTCTTAAACTTGAAAGGTAAAAAAAAAAAAAGACAGGAAGTTTATTTTAATTTAAATCAAACAAATAAAAAAACAAAATAAATGAACATTTACCTCTCTGTAATTTGATGCAAAGTAGTTCCTTGTGGAATATTCAAACTTCCGGTTGAAAGAACTGTAATAACACAAAATTACCTGTTACATTTTATTTTTGTGGCAATGTGATTAGCAATACATACATGTATAAACTTTAAACAACTATGATTACTGGTTATGACAGTATATTGTAGTCTAATACAATTAGTGAAGTATAATATGGCAATGCAGAATAAAGCTCTCTCTATAATCAATATCCATGTACATTGGAAATGTGATATGTAGAAAACTTCAGCTTCTATATGCAGTAGGAGTCCAACCATGATGTCATGACCCTTACATCAAAATAAAATAAATCATTTTTTTTATGAAGTTATATGCCATGCTTGCTTTAATACATGTAGCAAGCACATCTCGTCTGCGGAGCACTGGCGAGCACTGTCAGCTTTAACGACAATGCCTGGACGAAGATAAAATTTGAACTACTGCCTGATCCCTTTGACCATTTCATGTAAATTGCATATGGCTACCAATTTCACATTTTGTCAAGGACAAATAAAAATGCTTTTAAGAACATCCAAGACTTGCATAAAACAGTAAAATAAAACATTCTGCTGCTCGTAGACACAGAGTTTAAGGACATACAACAATTTTACCTGAAATGCTAACATGAGATCTGACATCACGATCACTTTTTTAAAAGGAGAAAAAACTCTGCATTGAAATAAACTGTACATGAGATGCAACTGATGATTAACCAAGTTCTCATTTGATAATCAATTAAAATATTGATGTGGTTAGGTAATGCTTATATTATATACTGGATCATAAAAATTATAGATAATTATTTTTGTTTAAATGGACAATATGGTGTTTATTATTTATTCAATTATTTTATAACGTTGATACATCCATTTGGAAAACCAGGCTAATTTCTTAATTTATCATGATAAAGCTACAGATGTACCTTGGCCTGGTGTATTTAACTATATGCTGCTCTCGCCCAAATGGTCACACCGTAAAACATATTAGTAACACTGAAGAATTAAAGCAACATTTAGTGTGAATTAATCTAAGGATCAATTTAAGATTAGAATGAAAGTAAAAAAAAAAACTTAATTAGCAGAGTAAATTCGGAATATATTTTTATCCTAATTATTTTAAGATAAGGTGAAAATAAAAAGACAACCACGCTGCTGAAATGCTAGAATGGTGTCAAAACAGGTCGTCATAGGTGTTCTAATTTTTTATTGATCGTGTACCGTTTGATTTTTGGAGGTTCAACAATTCCTGCAAGAGCTGGCCTGTGTCGCCGGTTGATTGGAGGGATGACGCTGGGCTATCCCCGTGATCCATGACTGTCAATTAATTAAAATGTCGGTGAATCATTCTTAGAGTTTCATTTACTTATTTATGCAACAAATATAGACTTTTTCATTGACTAAATGTTCAAAAATAGCGTTGTTTACTTGCACACAGTAAAGCAATGATCCAAATATGGCGGCTCTCGACTCTTCTCGCTCCGACAAAATATTTTGCTTTTAAAAATGTATTTATTAAGCAGCTTCCCTGTAACTCTTATTTAGACTGCAACGTTTAAAAAGAAGTGGCTGATATATATATAAAAAAAAATTGAAATCTTACCAATACAAGACGATTATGACCGCACAGGTTTCACTAAAATCCGTAAATGTCATACCTAACACGTATAGGAACTTACATTATGGTTGCACGTTTAGCTGTGTCAAATAAACAAATAGTGGAATGCTTTAATATCGAAATAGTAAAATTATTTTGATTAGGTTTTTGGGGGAAAAGAACAAAGGTACATTTGATTAGAATCTATAGTAACACATTTTTTTAAAAAGAATGGGTGCTGCGTCAATTAGCAAAATCCTGTAAAAATGCTAGTTCCGGTTTGTGGCTTGTGGATTTTCATTAAATCCTAAAATCGAAACAATGTCTGATGAAGAAGATTACAGTTCTAGCGACGATGAGGATTATGTACCTTCAGGTGAATTATTTTAGGGTTATATACACTGTAAAATATTTTATATGACGTATGTATCTCATTTGGGCTTTATCCGATATGTTTACATGGCATAACAAAGCATCATAGCATGTTGAGAGAGAGAGAGAGAGATAGAGAGAGAGTAATTGATATATGCACAAATCTGTAAAATAATATGATTAAAAATAAGAAATAGAATTTTAAAAAGATTGCAAGTTTGTGACAATGTAATATTTGCATTATTTGCTATTAGCAAAGCAATCCACATTGCTTTTGGACACATTCCACTGTTCCATTTGTGATAGTGTGTATATATTAAAGGCTCAGTACTCCCACATTCCTACTAGCACTAGCTAATCATTTGGATGATTTTTATTATAATAAAAGTAATTTAATTCTGGTTGTAACGCGCTTTCTGATTGGCTAAAAAATTATTTTAAATCGTATAAAGAATGTTTCCTACGTCATAGTAAAACCAACGTCAAAAACGTATCAATCCGCCTGACGTTACGTTTGAATTTTGTACAATTTGATGTCATTTTAAAGGTCAAATGATTGTTTTTACAATTAAGAGTAAAAAATTAAATTATAAGGAATGAATTCAATATTTATTAGTTTTATACGATATAAAATGGTTTGAAACAGTTTACGCTTTTTTATAAACCGCTTCGCGGTTTATAAAGCGTAAACTGCCCCAAAACTGTAATCTTAATTCTTTTTTTTTTTCTTTTTTTTTTTTTTAATTTTTATTCGAAGTTATTTTCCTCTTGATATTCTTTTCTACATGCTAATTTTAATTTTCTGATATTGTCATTGCACCGCATGGCAAATCTCTGATGTAGTACATGTATGTATTAAAAACTTAATCTCATACAGTATTTAATTAATATTGACATAATCTCAATGCAAATAACTTAAACCCGTTGTGACACAGACTTTATCTCTGTGTGCCTTTTATAACTGAATAACGTCACTTGTCTATGCAATTTGGGGAAAACTCTCGTATGTCGTTTTTTTTCTCTATCCATTTACATGTATCTTTCTTTGTAATTGCATGAAAAGATGTTCATGTATCTCATAAAATTAACAATAATGACAACTTATAATGACTATAAACTAATTGAATTTTAATTAAATTCATTAATGGTTTTTTTCATCAATTGTTGGGTTCAATAAAATGAACACTTTACTCAAAATAAAAATTATTAGCCATTCTATTTTTCTTGTTTATGCTTTAAAGCATATTAAAACTTTAAAAAAAATATTTTGACATCTTTTCTCCATTAGGAAATCACTCAGAATACCTTGAACAATTTTTCAATGTTATCATCCAGTACTTTCATTACTGTTGCAAAAACCCGTAGAATTTTTATTTTTAGCTGTGTATTGAAACCCGACAAACTAGAGGGGGTGTTTCAAAGGAGAAATCTTGGGATTTTTTCATACTTTTAAATGAATATTGTTTGAATCCTGAGGTATTTACAAATATCAAATAAGTTAAGAAAATGTGCTGCATAAATATCTTGGGACAGAGTATAATGGGTTAACGTTTAGTTCAGTCGGTAGAGCAGTGGTTTTTAAACTGAAGGGTCCTGTGTTCGACCCTACTTGTGGTCATATTACACATTGTTTGCCTTGTGTGCATTGAGACATGGATGAGTATAATTTCTTCACATTGCCCTTGATGATTACCAATCAATTATCTTGAGTACCAGAATTTGCTTCTTTTTATATTACATTCAAGTAATAACTGTGCGATCAATGAATTAATTGCCCCAAACTTTTTGAACTTTAACTTCAATGTCTCTGAAGGAAACATGATTTGATGAGTGATCTTTATCGATAATACATGTACATCATTATTTCTGGAACAGTTCAGGAATGGATAAAAAATCACTGCACTATGTTCAAGTTTTTATACCTGCTGAAATAATTACACATTTTATAAAATTGTATTCATTGACAAAGTAGCTAAATCAAGCTACAAGAGATTGTACTGGACGTGGTTACAGAGCAACCCCTGTATCTTATTTACTGTTATACATTTGATAGAGGGGGAAGCTGTGAGTGAGGAGGAAAACTCAGGGGATGAGGAAGATCTTGTTGCCCTTCATAAAGAGGCAGACACAGAGAATGCAAAGGCAGGAAAAAGGAAACGAAAAACCCAAAAAGAATTTACTGCAAGGTAAAGCTATTACAAAACTCTCAAATGTCTAAGCCATTCAATAATAAGAGCATGGAATGCTCTATATATAGTATAAGATAAACTGGTTTTGGGAAAAATGATAAACAGTTTTTGTGGGTCATATTCCAAGTTTTAGACAACATTTAATTACACTGTAAAAGAACATAATTGTCCTAAAGTTTCAACATTTGCAGTCAAATATACTGTAACTGTATAAAATTATATTTCCAAAGCTTCACAAACCTGTGTCAAAAAAATAAAATTCCTTAATTTCTATAAATGTTACCGGGTAACAGAATACTTGTATATATGTTTGTTGTTGCGCTCCATTGATGTAAGGCTCATTAATTAATTTACTAGTTTTAATATGAACATTAAAAACTAAGGCCCATTGTTTTAACAACTATGTACAATAAAAACTTGATTGAACATAATCATTGTGTGCAGAACTGTAACTTTTGTCTATCTATATATGTGCCAAATTTTATTCCATAGTTTGCATGGACTATAGAAAAATATTATGTACTAAATGACAAATTCTATTTGTTTTATAGAAAGCGAAAAGGTGGTATAAAGCTTGATGATGAATCTGAAGACCTTAAAGAACCTGCAGATGAATACAGTAAAGTGTTGACAGAAGAAATTAAAAAGGAACAGGAGGCTAAAAAAGAGGAACAGGAGAAAAAGAAGGCAGATGATTTATGGTCAAGTTTTTTGTCAGATGTAGGAAGTAGACCCAAATCAAAACCAGACACTCAAAGTGGAAGTTCTGTGACTACTCCGAGTGGGAGTTCTCTTGCCAGTATATCCAAGGTACTCTCTCTCTCTCTCTCTCTCTCTCTCTCTCTCTCAGTAAGACTGGCTGTGGGTTTCCAACCATGTGCTAGAATATGGGCACATGGTACATGTATATTGAATGGAAATTCAAAGTTTTATGTAAAAAAAAAATAAAAATGTAGAAGGTAGCATCGATACTCATATGACTGTCGTGGCCTCTGTTTTGATTTTTTTTAAATTGGACATTCAAAATATTCAGGATTAGCTTTGTATAAACAAGTTTACTTTATGCTTACCAATACCAAAAATAAAGTAACCAGACCGTTTTGATCTATAATTAAGTAACATGTACTTTGTTACATACACTGGTATATACATGAAGTATATACCGGTATGTGTATTGTTATAGAAAGTAGTATGACACATGTTAATTAAATAGTATGGCATAAAATGTACAGTATATAACTGTATTCATTGATAATGCATGTATTTAATATGTTTACAATATATGATATATTTTTTCAGCCAATAAAAAGTCCAGTTGTACCAACTTCCAAAAAAGTTACAATAACCAAAGAATTCGACTTCGCAGGAGAGACAGTAAAGTAAGGTTTGCTTTATAATATTATTTATAGGTCTTTTATGTAAGCAACTGCAATTGACACATGTTTATGTAAACTTGATATTATACACATGCAGTAAATGTTCCTGAGATTTTCAAGTAACATCTGATTGTGTATAATTTTTTGCAGTAGTTCTTTAAACTGTATATAAAGAAAAATTATGAAATGACTTCTTGCTCACATAATTTAATTGTTTTGGAATTTCCCTCAACAAGATACATGTATTTACAAATTTAAAAAAATGGTTTCAGAAAAAAAAGCTTATGTTAGGGATAGGTACATGTTCTGTAATATAAGTATTCCATACAGTTTAAAGTGTTATTTTGATTTCTGTAGAATTACAAAAGATGTTGATATGAACTCAGAAGAAGGGAAAAAAGAAATGAAAAAATTGGCAGAGGAGAAGGAAGACCCAGTAAAGAAGCCTGATACACCCGGTCCAGCAATGTTGTAAGTGGTTTTTTTAAGTTTATCAAAGCACACACCAGGCACACAATTCCAACCTTAGCACAAGTTTTTGTGTGTGCCACAAATTCAAGTTTTTTTCATATATGGAACTGTTGCCTCGTTAACCACAACATGCGCAGATCCAGGAATGGGGTGTGTCATGGGGATGATTTTGTTTGCAGGGGAGGGGATGTTTCAACATCTATTTTAGTTACCGGTACTTAACTATGTGAATTTGATAAGTTGGAGTTTTCAAAGGGGGAGGGGGCCTCTAGATGCAACACACATACTGTAAACCAACTATTATTCACGATGACTTAATTCGCGATTTATCTGAAATGAACAGGTTCGCGGCAACGAATTTTCGCGAACAAGCCTTATTCACACATGTTTTTTTAAAATTACAACAAAATGCCAAATACTGGTCCACGCCGAGAAGTATTTAAGACAATGTGCCTCACGAAAATTTCTCGCATGCAAATAAAAGTTGGTTTACAATACCCAATTTCCCACAGAGCTACAGTTCTGCATCGGGTACTTTAATTTTTTTACTAACTAGATTTTCTTGCCAAGTAGAGTTGTCTTTCTTTAGTTGCCACACGCTCAAGAAGCATCCTAGATTTTAGTCATTGGCCCGCTTTTTTTTTCACCATGTAAAGATAATGGCTGTAATGTTTTGCTTGTAGCGGAAGAAAATCAGGTGGAGGACTTGGAAGTGTGTTGAGTAAAATTGGGAAAAAAGACAAAATCAGTACACTGGTAGGTTTGATGATTTCATGGTAAAAATAAAACCTCTGCTAAGCTTAAATCTGTTTAAACATCTTTTACATCATTTTGTATCAATATAAAAACGAAATACACAATACACACATTAATCTTGACAAAATACTCTGTCTTTGACACGACAGATGATTTACATGTGCTGCTGCTTTATAAGATACATTGTATTTAATGTTTTCAGTCTTAAATTAGTATCTACATGTAAATGATTTTTTGTTGATTAGGATAAATCCAAACTAGACTGGGAGACATTTAAGCAGGAGAAAGGAATCTCTGAGGAACTGCAAATCCACAACAGAGGAAAGGAAGGGTAAGACTATTATGTATTTAACATTGGAAATTAGTACATATAGTAAGGTTATGTGTAAGAAATTGAAGACATGGAAGGGGTAAGATTATCATCATGCTTGAAACTATATGAATTGAAAGGTATGATGAACACACTGTGTTTAACATTGAAGCAGTATAAAGGGAAAAATTATCATTTTGTGTAAACAATAGCCAATGGAAATAAGGTCTAAGATTGTCATTGATGATTATGTTACATGATGGATTAGAAAGAAAGGGACAAGGTTACCGGTATCATTTTGTGTACAATATTGGGTAAGGAAAGGTTAACTTACTGATATACTGATACATGTACTTGTATGTAAAACGTGGGGAAAAGGAGGTAAATTAGGATTGCCTGTTTAAGTAGGAAAATGGAGTAGTTAAATCAACATTTTACATATATATTACTAGACGAAGAATAATGATTACATGTCAGATTCCAAGTTCTGGTACATTATTTGTGTTATTGACATTAGAGGTTGACATAAAATCTTGCATGTAAGTGATTGTTGAGTTTAGAAATTTGGTTTGTTAGGTGTTTATAACCATTGAAATAATAATTGTTGAGACTATACACATCCCAATAGTTTAAATTCCATGTTTTTAAAGAGCTAACAGAATAAGTTTCATTGAATTAAATTTTTTATAATAATTATATCAACACATCATATTGTATTTTTCAGATACATTGAGAGGTTGAATTTTCTTAGCCGAGCAGACCAAAGACAATTTGAAATTGAGAAAAATATACGACTTGGATTGAATAGCAAAAGGTGACACGTATAGTGATTAAAGTGATAGAAAAAATCAAAACTCACAAACAATGATGAATACCTAAAAAGAAGACAGAAGTTGGACCATTTTTTGGTGACTTTTACTTTATAAACAGCTCAACAGGATTTGAGCACAGTTTTATTTTCTGGTCAAATCAGACATAAAAAGCCCCATCGATATGCTTTGTCAATGGTTGTAATTATTGTTTTTGGATACATGTAGATTCGTGAAAATAAAAGCATTTCATGCCAGGTGCTGTGACCTGCCATCATTTTTTTACTTTAACTGGAAAGTCATACATTTGGTATATATTGTGAATAAAATTAATATGCACAAGTGATTGTGAATCTTTACAAATATATCTAGTTTTCACCCTATATTTTTTTTAAATGTGGGTTTTCTATATATATATAAAATATTATGGCAGAACAGTCCTGGTCTCACAACACTATTTTTCCGCAGGTTCACGTCAAAACATGGCTGAGGCAAAATAATTCCCGAATTCCCCTTCGTTTTTAGAGGTTTTCCTCCAGCGACAGGGACTGTAGTTTTTTATGAGATGAAAAACAACGTGTAAACTGCCTGATTTTCCCACTTTTGTAAAAATACGAGGTCACTTGAATTTTTGATGCCAGTTGTTTCGGCAGGGGTGTGAAAAGGCTCGGACTTGATTTTCAAGCACATGTGTAACTTTGATGTAAACAAACGCTCGTGCCTTTGTGGATGGCTGTGTGTTTTTTGCTACTAAATTGGTTAGGAACGATTGTTTTAAAAGTTGTAAAGAGGGATTTTCCCAGAAGTTTGTTTTAAACTTGCTACCAGTGTCTAAAGTTGCGTAATTTTGGTAAGAATATATAGTAAAAATTAATAGTGGTGTGCAACCTGAAGTAGCCCCTTGCTTAAAATTTTAAAAGTGTGCTGTTTTGTTGACTAGAGATTAAAGTATTTCATGATCTTATGGCAATGTGTCATACAGTATTGTAGACCCCACATAACCCACCCCCCCACCCCCAAACGAAGTCCCCAAAACAGGCTATTTTTTTCTTAACAATTTATATATTTTTTAAACTTATTCAATTATAACAGAGTTTAATTTCCCACTGCTTAAGTTACAACTGAATTCATAGATTCATTTAGTATTTGTTAAATATTGGGTGATTTTAAAAGTACGTATCGTTGAGAAAGCTTGAAAAGGTTGAATTTAAGCTACACGTTCAATGCATATTCACGTGTTCGTTAAAAAATAATAATCCCTCAAGTCAATGAATTCTGACTGATCCTCTCTTTTCAGAGAGATGCGGATCAGAAACTTAGGAAGATGTAGCATCATATTCGCGTACTTCTGAATCTTTGAACATGGGGAACCCTTTCTGTCGTTTTCAATTGAACAAAGTATATTCTAAAAAGACATTTTTAATGTCACCGTTAGACGTTTTTTTCTGAGCCTATATTGATTAATGCTTGATTCACATTCTACAGTAAATTCCTTAGAAGATGCGAGTCCAAAACCTAACATGAATCAAAATCGTTACACCTCCTCACTCACCCCGCCTTCTACTAAAAGTGAATGGTAGCAAGATTGCTTCCATAATACTAGTAAGACGAAGAAGGAAAAGATCAATATTCTGTAATTTTGAAGAAATGAAAAGGAAAAAATTGACTTTTTTTGGCATTTACGCGAAACAGAATTTTTGTGGCTGGAAACTGACTATGAAACTGCAAGCGTCCAGCAAAAGTGATCGTATGTACTTGTTGTATTTAGTCAGTCTTGTGGAGAGAGGAAAGTTACGATATAAAACTTAACGACACCGTTTTTCAAGATTTGTAAGTGAAAACTGAAAAGGCATGCATATATGTCAATGTGTAAACAGGCTTTACGAACAAAATTGACCGTCCAAAATTAAGAAAGCGCACATTTTCACTAAATAATACAAACGGGACTGATGTGATTGTTTTGAAACATGACAAAATGAATACATATGGAAAATCATTGGCGCACTATAAATTTAAGCGCTAAGGGGCAGTTGCACTACAGGCGCTAAAATTTGTAGTGCGCCATATTTTCCCGGTTTACAGTAGTTGAAATATTTTCAAATTGAACCGCCGCCCCCCCCCCCCTTATGGGCGACGGAAAGGGTAAAAAATACGTGCAAAACGAACAACTTATATTTGAAAACATGCTTAAATACGAAACAGACCAGCTTAAAAAAAAACCCACAAATATCCTCTTTTCCAAAATCAACAAAGCAAAAAAAAAAAAAAAAACGATCACGAAAATATCTTGCTGAAGGGTGTGAACTCGGTGCTTTGTGAAGGGAATGCCAGATTTAATAAAACGATATTGATTGCTTTTCACTAACAATCGACTACCGTATATCCGGGTTTTTTTTTTCGCGTGTCATAAAATTTGCGAAAATGGGGAAAGTCTGTAACATTTTTAATTTGCGTCAGTCATTTTTTGGGATTTAAAAAGTTTCTTATAGAAAATGATACTTCTGCGTATTCAATTATTTGCGATTTAAAAGAGATCGCGAAATTAAAATTACTGGATGATCGTCTCTGGGTATATCTGTCATAGGTTACGGTTTCCATCACTTTGTGACGAATTTTAACGAGAATACACATACAAGGGGAAATCTAAGATTTCTTCATTGACACTTCATTCATTTTTACCCGGAGAAATTAACATGAGCGAAATCTTCTTACGGAGATATATAACGGGAAATGTTTACATGTAGTTCTCCATTCGGAAGCACTCGGGACACCTTGGGCAATTTTTTAACGTTGTCATCCGGGTACTTTTCATGTCGTTTGCAATGCAATATCCCCGTAGATTTCAGTCTAATTTTGGTTGTGTATCGTAGCCTGAAGCGGTGCATTTTAAAACAGAAAATGTGGACTTTTTTATTCTAGTGGATGAACGTAGTTTTGGCACAAAGGTATTTATAAACGATAATCGAAATATTTATTTAAAAAGTGGTGGAAGCAGAAACTTGGGACAGAGTATAGAAGTAACTGTACCGTTTAAATCTTATATATTTACTTCTCGATCAATTCTATCACAGGCCAATCGTATCAGTCGTATTCATTCAATTATAACATACTCAATTAAGGCAGCAAACGCATATAGTCTTTGCCAAAACAGCACAACCCCCCCCCCTAAAAAAAAACATAAAAACAAACAGACGAACCCCCCTAAAAAAAAAATCATAAAAAAACAAGCAAAAATCTCTCTCCCCTCCAACCAAACAAAAAAGGGGACCCTCGAAAGGGGTGTTAGGTTGAAATCTTTTAACTCGTTCAAATTCTGTTCAGTGGAAAGTCTTGTGTTCAATCTGATCATTTTCTTCAGTTTTACATGAAGTTTATCTTATTTTGTCTGTAAATAAACAGGTACATGTACATTGCTATAGGTGGTGGGATGGGACACAACCCCTTCCCCCGTTGCAGCGTGCCTGAAATACCAGTATATGAATTAAGGGGAGTGAATCGCTTGGCATAATTTTACTTCATTAGTTCCCCTTCTATCTTGCTGAGGTACAGCGCATGTGTCAATTTCCCACGATGTCAACAAGGGCAACATACACGTGTGGTATGCATATCTAAGTTTTTACGTGGGAAAATTAGAAAGAACCGATTGTCATCAGTTCTTATTTAGGACTTTTAGAGGTAAGTAGCATTTTCTGTGTCTCTGTATATATGTCTTAACCAAAAATAAAATAATGCTTCTTCTTTTTCTTTTTTTTTTTACACAAAGTCGAATTTGCGGAGGTCAAAAACACTAGAAGCTCCCTGTCTCAATATTAATAATCACTTATATATACAAACAGTTGGGACTGACATAATTATGCCTGCATATGTCTGAAATAAACATCTTCACATGCAAAAACTTAATATGTGTATCATTATTTGCATTTAAATATTAGTTTTTTTGGACTGAAGTCTGAATGCATCCATTCGATCCACTGAAGGTCAAAACATATTTTTGACCATGAGCTTTACCGACAGATCTTGCAGCATTCAAGACCTGGTAGGTTTTCTTTTGAATACACAGTAGTATGTTAAACAGAAATCTACATCAAGATGAACTGTGCAAATCAATCCTCTATGTTTTCTAAATTAATCTTTTTTTTAATTATAACAAACAACATTATTTATTTTAATCCTTTATCATGATTCATGTTCATTATTATATCTGTAGTGCATAGATTCCAATTCCGGTATAGTATACTTTTATTCTAAGAAAATTTTATGTTAACACCTTTATCGATTTTCAAGACTTGCAACATTTATTTTGACATTGACATTATTGTTATGAATTTTTTAAGTTTTCGTAATTTTATTTAGTACAGCGTTTAAATAAAAACAAACTCTTTTTATTATTATTTAGACTCATAAAATTCATAAAAAAAGGTTGCATGGGCTTAAATTAATTGTCTTAACAAGGCTCGCCAGCGCGAAGCATGGCCGATCGAATCGACTAGAGCTATGGGCTAAAGCGCGGGAAATACATAACATACCACATGTACTGTTAACGTCATCTGAAGAGTTGGACCAGGATAAAGTTTTATAGATAAAATGTTACGAGTTAAAATAATCTGACAATTTTTCAGGTATCATGTGTTGTTGTTTTTTATTCAAAGATGTCAGGAAAAGGGAGGGGGCAATCCAACTGGTTCCATGCCTTCTATATACCTGTTTTAGTTTCCATTTTTCAATATATCTAATTGTAATGTACGAATATACATAAAATTATATGTAAAAAAATCATGTATGCTGAGAATAACTTGTAAACTTGACATCACTAATATCGTGGGTATAGATGAACAATAAACCACAATGTATGTATGTATCATGCAAGCAGAATTTACTTGGACGGTGTGTTACTGTTACTAAGTGTTGGGCGGACAGTAAATAGACATACAAACAGACTGACCAAGTGCTTCTGGGCTTTGAAAGAAAGAAAACATACTTAAAGTTGTTTGTTACTGTTTTTTTATTTATCACATTTTAATGTACTGTTAGTACCTCGTTCCTAAGCTAGCATTTTTACCATTTTGTTTACTGCTATATATCTTTAAATCTAAACTGTGATCAATTGAAAACAAATGTACTTTTTGTTCATTTAACGTTCACATCGACACGGCAAATTAGATTTAGACGTTGGGCTAAACGTGATGTTTATTTAGGTCATGGCGCTGCTTTTGAGAGCTATGGGAACGACAGTTGTAAATCTGACGATACCCTCTCCCACGTGACTGGAGAGTGGGCGTGTCTGAGTACTGACAACTTCCTGAACGAATCAATTTCCTGCAACTCTAGCCTGTCAACGGTCAGTTTCAGTTGCTAAGCATAAAACAATCAACCTATTTTTTAAAACTACATTTGAGCAATGAAAACAATTAAATTAATAATGTCATAACTTTCCAAACTATTTAAAATTCCTTGAAATACTTTATATATATTTTTGAGTTTATTACAGTAAACGATAAATACCATAATTAACACTTTAGAAGCGCTGTATTTTAAGGATTGCCAACATCTTTTTGCGTTATGATGAATATGGTTTTATCTCCTGGTTTGCAGTGCAGTTATGAAGGCGAATACAACAATCTCATGCACCAACTGGCCTGTATGGTCCCCCAAGGATTCTTGGACAGTTCCGTTGACGAGGTACTACAGCGTTCCTACAGGACATGTTTCCTTTTCTCAACGCGTGTAGATACCAGGCTTACATGTTATCATCTATACGTATAAATTTCTGTGTTTTCTTTTTATATTGCAGTACATAATCGTAAAAGGCGCCTCAAAATATATACATCATCTAAGACAAATACTGGCAAATGACAATGGACAAGACAGTGGTACTACAAAAACACAGAGGGGAGTGTTCATTCCAAAATCTTGCTCGGAGCACCTGCGTCATGTTCAAACCAACAGCACCATAAATAGCCTCAGTCAGTGTGACGGATGGAGCAACCAGTCAAGCTTGAAGAGCGGTTGTCCTCAGGTACCCTCAGTGTCGAGTTCGGTTTTTGAGGACCAACGATGTCCTCTTGTACCCTCAGTGTCAAACTCGGTTTTTGAAGACCACAGATCAGCAATTATCTCACAAACCTCATGTGTCTATGCAAACTCTGTATGGCAAAACAAAACTCCAAACCACCAGCAGCTATCCCAACCAGAACTGTTTTTCCAAAAAGATCCATTGACGCCAAACAATAGAGATAACTTTTCGAACACTTCCCAGAAACCTAGAAAGAACTCTTACAGAGTTTTAAATGACCATACTTTTTCAGATATAGTCCCCTGCTCTGAAAACAATGAATATATAGCGAATACAACGTCCATGGACCGAGACGGATTTCCCTGGGTAGATTACAGTCACCGAGGTCAGAGTGACCAGTTTACCAGAATCATTGATCCTGGTCTTAGAGAATGCCTGCCTGCAGAAATCTGCAACAGCTATGAATTAAACTCTCTTGAAAAATATCCAGTCCTCTCATCCCTTTTAGATGATGAAGCAGGTTTTTCTTTTATGAAATATTTCGTTTACAATGTACATATCACTGGAACATAGTAAATCTTTGGAGAACATTTGAACTGAATACAGAATCTTTAAAAAACTTTTTCATTATTTTAGACGATGCCATTAGAAAGAGTGCACTGACGTGGACTCATGGTCAAGCTATCGTCTCCTCAATGAAACATTTTGATGACTGGAATTTTTCAGAGAGAGATGACGACGATGAGGTGTTTGTATCACCTAACCAGTCCGAACCCGACTCTGCTACTGATAAAAGATACATCACTAATGGTAAAAAATACACAGAGAAAGGCCAGACTAGAGGTATGTTACTGAGATCGCAAAAGATCTCTTACAATGCAAGTACATCTGTACATGTGCTAATGTAGCTCTCTCCCTGCCTTTACAGCTTTAGGGAATTAATTAGATAAAGTTTATGTAGAGTTCGGAAATGATTACTGTATACATAGAAATATTCGCTATCATCGACAGCTTGCAAATCTCAAACGGGGATAATTGAAAACTACAAGTGTCCTCTATTAAACACAATCTTATACAACCGTAATTGGGTGAAAATAAAAAGGGGCAAAAATTTACATGTACATAGAGTAATTACATCTCGGCTTTTGTTTAGTTTATGCTGTAGCTTAAGCAGGAATCTATTCCAGTTTGTTGTGTTGGGTATTTCTTTCCTATTGAAAGATTCATGTCTTGGTCAGCTGTTACACATTTTACCTTTAGTTAAATGACCTGTAACTTCAGAGATAGATATCTTTATCATAGATAAACTGGATATTATAACAGAGTTAAATCAAATAAGCAATTTTTTGATATTCATAAAAATTCATACACCAAAAACACACACACACCATTGAAAACAATCATCATCTTTATAATGATCACTTTATCACAGATAGATGTTTTATATAAAGAATATTTTTGTACATGCAGCTCTATACTGAATATTTATTAATTAAGCGGTTGAAATATGGAAGGAAACGTTAATTGGTACCAATAGTAGTAGTTTTTAAACATATTATATTGGTTTCAATTGGTTTCTCAGGGTTAAGAAGGCCCAAGAATGGTTTTATACGATTTTCTGTGGAATATCGAAAACTTTTGGCCCAGCAGCACCCTAAGCTGGACAATCGAGAGGTGTCCAAGATGCTGGGCGCCAAGTGGCGGCGGATGAGCCACGAGGAAAAAATTCCGTACGAGAAAGTCATCATGGTTATGTCGTAGTCTTAAAACATTTTTTTTAGATGTTTCTCCAATTATTAGTGTTAAAACATAAGTGTCGTTTAAGCTGTCAACTGCGTCTAAACCAATCAGATTATTATACTTTCATGTTAAATACTGAAATCTGATTGGTTTAGACGCAGTTGACAATCCGTTCTCATACCCTCAGCGTTAGCAACAAACTTGACAACGGGCCGATAGAACGAATTGTTACATGCGCGTAAATTATGCGCGTACGGTTCGCCGTAGAACTCACGTCTTTTCTATATAAAAGCAGTAAAATTTGCTATAAAATTAAGACATTCAGTATAATAAAATAAATAGTGCTTGTTTGGGAGAGTGTCAGTTGAAATTGACACCCCTCGATAACCATTGTCAACCTCCGCTTCGCGTCGGTTGACAATGATTTTCTCGGGGTGTCAATTTCAACAGGTACCCTCCCAAGCAGGCACTATTTATATATTATTATACTTTCATGTTAAATACTGAAATCTGATTGGTTTAGACGCAGTTGACAATCCGTTCCCTTACCCTCAGCGTTAGCAACACGCTTGGCAACGGGCCGATAGAACGAATTGTTACATGCGCGTAAATTATGCGCGTACGGTTCGCCGTTAAATTCACGTCATTTCTATATAAAAGCAGTAAAATTTTCTATGAAATTAAAGACATTCAGTATAATAAAATAAATAGTGCCTGTTTGGGAGGGTAACCGTTGAAATTGACACCCCTCGAAAACCATTGTCAACCTCCGCTTCGCGTCGGTTGACAATGGTTTTCTCGGGGTGTCAATTTCAACGGTTACCCTCCCAAGCAGGCACTATTTATATAGTGTTACCCGTTGCCAAGTGTGTTGCTAACGCAGAGGGTAATAGAACGGATTATCAACTGCGTGTAAACCAATCACATTTTAGTATTTAACATGAAAGTATAATAATATATAAATAGTGCCTACTTGGGAGGGTACCTGTTGAAATTGACACCCCGAGAAAATCATTGTCAACCGACGCGAAGCGGAGGTTGACAATGGTTATCGAGGGGTGTCAATTTCAACTGACACTCTCCCAAACAAGCACTATTTATTTTATTATACTGAATGTCTTAATTTTATAGCAAATTTTACTGCTTTTATATAGAAAAGACGTGAGTTCTACGGAGAACCGTACGCGCATAATTTACGCGCATGTAACAATTCGTTCTATCGGCCCGTTGTCAAGTTTGTTGCTAACGCTGAGGGTATGAGAACGGATTGTCAACTGCGTCTAAACCAATCAGATTTCAGTATTTAACATGAAAGTATAATTATCTGATTGGTTTAGACGCAGTTGACAATCCGTTCTCTCTCCCTCGCACGCTTAGCAACGGGCCGATAGAACGAATTGTTACATGCGCGTTAATTATGCGCGTACGGTTCGCCGTAGAATTCACGTCTTTTCTATATAAAAGCAGTAAAATTTGCTATAAAAATTATGACATTCAGTATAATAAAATAAATAGTGCCTGTTTGGGAGGGTACCAGTTGAAATTGACACCCCTCGAAAACCATTGTCAACCTCCGCTTCGCGTCGGTTGACAATGGTTTTCTCGGGGTGTCAATTTCAACTGGTACCCTCCCAAACAGGCACTATTTATATATTATTATACTTTCATGTTAAATACTGAAATCTGATTGGTTTAGACGCAGTTGACAATCCGTTCCCTTACCCTCAGCGTTAGCAACACGCTTGGCAACGGGCCGATAGAACGAATTGTTACATGCGCGTAAATTATGCGCGTACGGTTCGCCGTTAAATTCACGTCATTTCTATATAAAAGCAGTAAAAGTTTCTATGAAATTAAAGACATTCAGTATAATAAAATAAATAGTGCCTGTTTGGGAGGGTAACCGTTGAAATTGACACCCCTCGAAAACCATTGTCAACCTCCGCTTCGCGTCGGTTGACAATGGTTTTCTCGGGGTATCAATTTCAACGGTTACCCTCCCAAACAGGCACTATTTATATAGTGTTACCCGTTGCCAAGTGTGTTGCTAACGCAGAGGGTAATAGAACGGATTATCAGCTGCGTGTAAACCAATCACATTTTAGTATTTAACATGAAAGTATAATAATATATAAATAGTGCCTGTTTGGGAGGGTACCAGTTGAAATTGACACCCCGAGAAAACCATTGTCAACCGACGCGAAGCGGAGGTTGACAATGGTTTTCGAGGGGTGTCAATTTCAACTGGTACCCTCCCAAACAGGCACTATTTATTTTATTATACTGAATGTCATAATTTTTATAGCAAATTTTACTGCTTTTATATAGAAAAGACGTGAATTCTACGGCGAACCGTACGCGCATAATTAACGCGCATGTAACAATTCGTTCTATCGGCCCGTTGCTAAGCGTGCGAGGGAGAGAGAACGGATTGTCAACTGCGTCTAAACCAATCAGATTGCAGTATTTAACATGAAAGTATAATAATTGAAATTGACACCCCTCGAAAACCATTGTCAACCGACGCAAAGCGAAGGTTGACAATGGTTTTTTGAGGGGTGTCAATTTCAGCTGTTACCCTCCCAAACAGGCACTATTAATTTATTATACTGAATGTCTTAATTTTAAAGAAAACTTTACTGCTTTTCTATAAGAATAAAAAACTCTACGGCGAACCGTACGCGCATGTAATAATTCGTTATGTTTCCCGTTGCCATGTGTGTTGCTAACGCTGAGGGTAATAGAACGGATTATTAACTATAATAATTCATTTTATCTTTGACTTAATTTCATGAAATAGACTTTACTTTTAAAAACGCCACATTCAACATTTTTTTTTACCCCATTGTGAATTTTAAAATATTACCAAATTAAATCTTGTACGTATATCACCTTAGGATGGAATTTCGTAAAGATATCTCCGAACTCAGAACAAAGCACCCCGAATGGCGGTATGCTCCCTTGAAGCAAATGGAAACGGAGCACATTGAACCGATGCCGAGTCGTCTGAGGCCCCGCGACAAACTCAAAAAGAAGGTACAATATAGAGCTATGCCATCTCTCTTAAATGCTATGTCGTTTCTCTTTATGCTATGTCATTTATCTTTATGCTATGTCATTTATCTCTATGCGTTTGTCAATTCTCTATTTATGTCACATATGTCTTTATGATATGTCATTTCTCTTTTTACTTTGTCAATTCTCTATTTTATGTCACATGTCTTTATGCTATGTCTTTTCTCTTTATGCTTTGTCAATTCTCTATTTTATGTCACATGTCAATTCTCTTAATACTTTGTCATTTCTTTTAATGCTATAGCACCTTTCTTAATGCTATGCCATTTATCTTTATGGCTGACTAAGTTGTTTATTCTTCGCAGAGATGATGACATTTTTTAAATATACCATTTTGTTTATTTCAATTTGAAGGAATTGTAAAATATATTTTAAAAAAATATTATTAAAATTTACAAGTTGCACCGGACTGCTCACAAATCTTTAAATCTCTTCATGAATCATTTTTTAAAATTCTAAATGATGAGGATAAACATAATTATTCTTTTGATATGATTTCCATTACAATAGTTCTTGCCAACGATCATCAAGTATGGACCGACCATCTCGGAAAAAAGACAACCACGTGGTTCCCGAAGGAAGCGAGGAAAAATGACTGCCTTCAGTACTTATAACTCGTTCGCCTGGTTTCAGTGCAAGCTTTGCTACAAGTGGAGATATGTGCCGTGTATTGATGATGACAATCTCCCTTTATATCAGTCTATGTGGTAGGTATCCAAGTCAAGTTGTTTATGGAGAAAAACAGTCTCCTTTGTAATGTACCATGGCATGGGCGGATCCAGAAAATTTTCTTGATGGTGGGACGGGGGGGGGATACGATAGAAAACTTTGGATTATTTTCGTTAACTTTACTATGTAAATTGAAAAAGTTTGAACTTTTCATGGGTGATTGGGGGGGGGGGGGTCTGGACCCCGTCTTTCTAGATGTAGTTAGAACCATTTTAACAAGGCCTTGGACTTTCGGTACGACGTGACTATCTATTTATTGCGTCAAAACAAGTTAAAAATGACGCTGGTTTCAAGTGAAATATACAACGATTGCGTAGTCTTTGCCCGAAAGCCAGACAAATCTTGTTGATTTCAATGAGCAATGGCTGAGTGGCCTACGATGAAATAGACAGGATTACGTCACAATGCTGTTTGACACTAACTACCCAAAGTCCAAGCTCTTGTTAAAATGGTTCTAAAAATTATGTATTTAGAAATGGTAATAGATTATTATTAGATACAGAAAATTCGTGAATAACAGACCATAAAAGGAAGAAAATTTATTCCATTTTTTTTAAATCAGAGTCTGATAAGTCCAATCAGACATGCGTTCTGAATTTGAAAAGGTTGCCATAGAAGTACCGGGATTTTTATTTGATTTACATTGAGGATATTTCAAAGTTCATTTAGAACTTTAAAAATAGTTCATGCCTTTGACTGTTCAGCATTTAAAGTAAAATTACTTTTCCGTGACATTGTAGGTTCTGTCACATGAACCCCGACCCAACATGCAACTCATGCTTTGCTGAAGACGGACTGTCCACTAGTCAAGCCGTGATGTCGTCGTCGGTTGCCAGTGGATACCAGCCTGTCCCTTGCAGTTCCGTCTCCATCTTTACGACCGCAGCCAACATGCCTCTGCGAGCAAATTTTCTGTGAATTTCAATTACATGTATCACGTTTTCGAGACTTGTTTTATTTTCAAGTTTGAAATAAAGAATTTTAGATTAAACATTAAATTAGTGATCATAAAGCATTTTATATTTAAATGGAGTGCTCGAAATTGGCTTAAACTCCATCTGAGATACGTACCGTATGAGATCTTGCAAACGTACCGTATGATATTGTTAATTTTCTTAACGTGAACAATACCACAAATTTAATAAGGCACATGTACAGTATTTTTTATTCCAGCCTTCACTAGCGATACCAAAGAAAGAAAAAGCTGGGGATTGATTGTTAAGCGATCAGGTAGTGCCATATAAAATCAATTTCAATTTCGATGTGCGCGACCAGTGTACCTAGAAAACAATTTACTTTTCGAGCATCCCCGTCAATCCCCCTGCAGCGGTGAAAATGCCAAAAACGAGATAATGGACAAATAACAAAATTGTGTGTAATCAAACGCCAATGACGCATACTGCCTAACACGGATGAATGCACCTCATGAATACTCATTAACGGCCAGTCGCGCGAGAAACCTATCCCAACAGGATAAATGGCTTGCGCACGCGACTGCGCAACGCAGGCGCGATTTGGCACGTGCCAATGGATGTTGTGATTGTTGAGAAATGTCAGGTGAACATCAAAGCAAACTCTTCTATCGCAGATCTAGATACCGTGCAAATAATGGCAAAGGAGGGCTACCTGTGTCCCAAGAATGGGGAGTGTGATCTATGACGGGAACTGTCGGGCTCCGTAGTCGAATAACGATTGATAGGCCGTCTCTGTTTGCAATCAATGTATTCATCAAATAATTATTGTGTAAAACTAAGGTGGATTGTTAGAATATCACTTCTCTCCATGTTTTTAAAATTTCTTTGTTATTTAGCATGTGCTGAAAGAAGAATGATTATTAATATCAGGGACATATACACGGTTTTTTTTTTTATTTTAAGTGTTGTATTGACCGACAAAAAATTGAAGAATGGATTTGATACATGTTTCGTAAAAGCTTATATGTTGGTTTTTACAAGCTAATGCAATTTTTTCTTAGTATGAAAGAATTATTTCTTGTATGATTAACCTAAATGAGCTTCTACATTAAAAACAGTTGATTTTTAGTTTTAAAATCACAATTCACAAAAACGTATTATGAGTCTAACATTCTTCAACGAACTGAAATTCTTAAAATTATTAAATATGAAATAAATTATGTAATAAACAAAAAACGAGATATTTTACCCGTATTGTTTCCAAATAATTATTACAGCATTCACTCAATTTTTTTTCCTACGACTATTTTCATACAAGTCATATATATTAGGTAAACTTAAACTTTTTTAAAATAATTTTTAATTTGTAAACATGAACGAAAGAACTTAAGGCTCAAAGAAAAGAGGGTGAATGAATCAGTTTTACACTGGAGATAAGAAGGTGCACGCACATGACCTTGTCACGCGATCCCAGAATTCAACAGAAGAGACATGCGCGGCCTTGCCTGACCTATCCCAGTTAATCATATAAAGTGAGTATCCGTCCACGTGTCTACGGTGTGTATCGGACGCTGAACCATCGGAGTGCTAAGTAACTCACGCCATTCTATTACTCACATTGTCATTTCAACAATAGAAATGAATAGGTCACCGCAAAACGATGGACATTATCAAAGTGTGCCACTGTCACAATATGGTATATTGGTGGAATGACACTTTGTACCAGATTCTAGTTGTTAAGGGTGTCACTATCTAATTACATGTCAATATAAATATGATATGACGTTACTTTATTTGCTTACAGTCTATCATATGTGCATTTACCAGAAATTATATGATTAGATGATAGATGTTAACACACATGCACTGGCACACACGTCCCCCCCCCCTCTCTCTCTCTCTCTCTCTCTCTCTCTCTCTCTCTCCAAAAGACTCTATAGCATGTTGGATGCAAACTCAGTACACGGAACTGCCAAAGAGCAAAATATACTATTCACGCAACACTTTGTTTCTGAAGCCCCAAAGTGATGAACTTTAGTTGTTCCATCCAGTATAAGTTACGATGTTAATTAGCTGTTGTTGAAAGGAGTACAAAGGAATTAAACAGGTTCATGCAAGTCATCTTGATGAAGCTTAATTGTTTTACTTTCAAGACATCCCCAAAATAGCAAGATGCTGCCATTAAGCATTAACGCATCTTTCCTCAACAAGCTCGGCTTCAATTCAATTTCAGCATTCAATATTAAGCTGCACTTCCGGCGAGTTCTTTTCTGGGTGGCGTGCCGTTCGTCGTTAAGAAAAAATCTGATGAGGAAAACACCCGGATATCTATGTGAATGGCGCAAACTCTGATCCCCGGCATGAAACGGGCAATTAGACACTCTATACAGTGAATTATCTATCCGACACAGGACGGTCTCATCAAAGCATTTTGACTTTATGGCTACCATTTCATCATTAAACTCGTAATTAGTCAGAATACCACTATACCAAGATGGTCCACCTGAAATGTTCTGACGGTTGGGTAAATGATCCCAACACGAAGACATTACTTATCGAGTAATTAACTTCTGGGTTGGTGGAGAAATCGAAGATGATGTGGGCTAAAACTTGTCGACTTAATTGACCAATAACCAGTGAACAATACATTCGACAAAATCTATGCACGAATGCCCAAACGGCTTGAAATCTTGGCCGTATTAAGACTGCATGACTGTGATATTTACAATAAGCATTTACCTCATCATATCGCACTTCTTGGAAAGGTATGCTCGTCAATTGTAACAATTAGTTGCAATTCGAACTTTTGAGCCATTGAAAAACTATACATGGAGATATTTTGTTTCGGTTGCTTTATTCATTTCCCGGCAAAGCATCGCGGCGGGGTTCCTTTTGTCGCGGGTTCGATTCCCGCCGTGATACACAGAGACTGGTCAATCCGATAAAAAATACGACATTTTGGCCGGATGTTCAATAAGCATGCGTTCCAAAATACGCCCTCTGAAGATAATCTTCATTTAAGTAGGCTATACTTCTTAAAAGAACATCAAATTAACACAATGAAATACACGCATTTTTCATTTACATGTATATATAAAAAAGTAAAACAACTTGATAGCCTTTGTATGTTTTTTATTTCAAAAAACTTAACGTGTTCTTATTGTATACATACAACATGTATATAAAGTCTTTATCTTTTTTTTTTAAGAATTAAAACATTTTAAATTTACATATTTCCCGTACAGAAAAATGTGCTGTTAAAATACCAACAAAACACCCTATTGTAAAACTTTTCCCGATTACATAAAGGATGTAAATGATATTGATTGCAATGTAACGGGATTACCCCCCGATATTTAGAAGATCCATAAACGGATAGAAAAGCGGAAAAACAAAATGGTTGATTATTTTTTATGACCATAACTGAAGCCACCTCTAATTATGCGAATGAAAAGGATTTAACTGCACGTGTTTGATTTTATATTTTTAGTGGAGTGATGTTTTATAAAACTACATCAAAATTTGACACGTGTCAATCCGAATTTTTATTTGTTATTTGATAATAATCAATCTTTTTTGCCTCAGAAGTCCTTTCCGTAATTATTCTCACCCACAAAGAGATTAAAGCGAATGTCTCCGTTTTCAATAATTTTCTGGAATCTAGAGTGAAGCTTACCATATATCGTGTTATATTTGCACCGTACAATATCATTTCTCATGTTATGATTCATTATAGCTGCATGCGAGAAAAGTTTTTCAAATTCTTATTTATTGACAAAAAATAATGCAATTGATCATATACGTTCATAAAATGAAGCTGATACTACATCTATATTTAAAAAAAGGAAATTACATGTAATCAAATTCTGGAATTTCAGTAGATCTTTACATCTCGGTTTTATGGTTTTAAGTGTGTATTTTTCTATTTTTCGAACATTTAAAATTGATG
>CM035814.1:50792177-50797177 GCA_020458035.1 Magallana ariakensis | reverse complement strand
GACGGACCACATTCCCACTGGAGACCTCAAGGTAAGCGCCTTCTATCCAGTTATTCACGCTAACCCTAATGTGACCGCGAGTCGTCGGCTTAAACACAATTTTTTCATTCATAAGAATTGATATTTAGTTAGGATTAAACAATGGCAATTTCAGAAAGATTGTTTAAATCTAGTTATATGTTTTGTTCTTTTATATTTTATATTTTAAGATTTTAAGAAAATCGCAAATCTCTAAATATTGTAATTAATAATTCTTAAGCATGAAAAATAATTTTTTTTCTTTTCTGTGTGGTACACAAAGATTTCTTTATCTTGATTAGTATATTATATAATAACTTGATGTAATTTCTAGAACTTTCACCGTTATTTGAGGAACATCGAATTTCTAAAATCTACATCTAATTTACTTCGATGAATTAACGAATGATTTGCTGATTAACTGATTCAAATTTTCAAACCCTCCAATAAAGAAATATTCTAGATTGTTCTAGAAATAATTAAATTTCATACAAGATTTTAATAGATATTTTAAATTCATAAATATATCATAATATAAACCACGAAGAAGTCTAAATACTTGCTTAAGTACGGACACGATAAATCCTATAAATTATATTGTTCATTGCTTAATTGATTACACACAATTATTGAAAATGATTTATTTTTTATGCGGGTAAAAAGAACAAAGAGAGAAGAAATTTATCCAAAACATTATATTCTAAAAAAAAATCGCAATAAAATGAAAAATTAGTAACAATTTCGAAGTATTTAATAACTGTTGTCTTGATTTAAGCTGACAAATAAGTTACTTTCACCTGTAAAATTGTACCTTTTATCGGGAAATATTGGCACTTTGGTGTTGTCAAACATAATGTTTATCTAGGAATCAAAGCTCGGTCAACACTTAAAGCACCTGTGTCCCAATAACAATAACACAAGGCTAGTATTTACTTGTGCCTAGGTAAATAAAGACCCCTGCATGAGAGTTTATGAACCGCTCAAAGTCGTTCCTAAGAATGTGTATGATTTCACAAATGATACATTTATCGAAAATACAGGTATTATCAAGATATTTCTAAAAATTATGAAATTGTTTTTATTTTTATCAATCGCAATTTTTTTATTGCATTATCTTATTTCCATTAGAAATAGGTTAATTAATTCTTACACGATTTTTGAAGGATTTAATTAAATGTGTGCAATTTTGAGATTAGATATATTTTGGCCAATTTATTTTAAATGACTTTGATGATGCGTAAATTATTGTTTCTAGCAATTGGAATGTTAAAAAAATTATCAGACTTTCCCAAAGACCGATTAATTTCAAAGTAGGCGTTAAACTGCATGTGGTTTTCACGAAAACCGATCAAAATTAGACCGAGAGTTAAAAATATTCACTTTGAATTTGTAATTAATATTATCTGAGCAAATACACATCTCCTTGTCTCCATATTCTGTACTTTAAGTACCATTTCATTCATATTCTAATCCCGTAAGTTCTGACTAAGTGGCCTTTACTTATTTGCCGGGGGTTCACTTCTAATTATCCCAACCGGATGCGGGATTATTGCCGTAATCATTACATGATTCATTCAACTCTCCGTTTTGTTATTTTACATTCGTAAAAATACAGATACCCAAAGGATATCACGTTCTTATTAGATCTTTTACGCTAACATGCATAGTTTCCTTGTAACTGGGTAGAAAACCTGTCTACTCACAAAGAAAGTAGTCCAATTCAATATAATGTTTACTGTACTGATTATACTAAGGGTACTGGGTTTTGACTCGTTTTACACCACATACCCAGATGAACTACAAGGAATAGAGAAGCGAGACAGTCTGTGGTCTTAATGGAGAAAACGGTCTAAAATTATCAAAATACATGTAATTTGATGCAGCGATGTCTAATGAAATAGTCGATATGTTTCTTGGGCTTAACAGCTGGAAGCAACCGGTTGCAGTCAATTATTCCGTAAAGTTTTTGACCTGCAACACGGTAAAAAATCGTTGCGATATTGCGTTATAATGAAGCCGTGGCATCTTTAATACCCGGTCCATTATGTGTAAATAATTTCCTGATTTCATTTCCAGCGCGTTCTATATAAAAGTTAGAAATACACTCAAATTATCGGTCTATTATCAGAAAATTATAGAATTGTCGACAGCAAAATTCCTAAATGCCCTACTTACCACACGGACAAGGAAATATTTGCTGCTGAAGTTGGCGAGAAAAAGTGTCCAAAAGATTAAGTAACTTAGTCGAACATCTGCCGTTTGTTTTAGAAAATACCACTTACATTAGACAAGTTGGAATTTTCTTGTTAATTGTTCGTTTTTATCCGATTCGATTAAGGGCTGTACAGGTACTTTCAATTAAAGATCAATATACCTAATATTGCTTTTCACTCCGTCCATCACGCGCCCGGGTTTCGATCTCAATGGGATAAATGGGCTTTTCATGTCAAAAACAAGTTTTCAGAACTGAATCGGGAATGGCAAGGACTTTTTGTGGAATTGTGTAGTACTGTATCTGAGCGTCCTTTTGTTACAATCGAGTGTTCTTTCAAATCATAACGAGATAACCTGGCAATCTAACGAATCATCTTCAATATTCAGGCATTCAACAGAACAGCGTCTTCTTCAGAATGGCATTAATTTCTAATTTGGGGAAAGATAACAACTGTTTTGCATAAAATATCGTATGGCTGCAAAGTTTTTCTATTCACTGTCTAATCGTTCTTTATGACTTGATGCTAAATACAAATGGATTACTAATTTTGAAATTCAAGCTTCAATGCGTTTTTTGAATAGAATTTATATCATAGAGATCTGTTTTGAACCGGTGATTTATATAGGTTGCTTTACAAATTTAAGCATATTAAAATATAATTTATAAGAAATAAAAATCTAAACAAAAACAAAAACAAAAAACTACAACATCCGTTACGGTAGTTTGTTAATTTTGCACTAGGTCCGATAAAATTTATTAGAAATAATTTTAATTAAATAATTCATACTAAGTTGTACTTGTAAAAAGGATCATTTTGTTTATGATGTTTATGTTTTGATTGTAGGTAGTGGTCAAATACAGTTGTGGCAGTTCCTGTTAGAACTTCTATCGGACAGTAGCAACTCAAACTACATCACATGGGAGGGAACCAACGGAGAATTCAAATTAGTTGACCCGGATGAAGTGGCTCGCCGATGGGGCGAGCGGAAGTCCAAGCCTAACATGAATTACGACAAACTCAGTCGTGCTCTCCGCTATTATTACGACAAAAACATAATGACGAAAGTGCATGGCAAACGTTACGCCTACAAATTTGATTTCGCGGGTTTGGCACAAGCTATGCAGCCTGCTGCCGATCCTACAGCCTATAAATACCAACAGGATTTTTTCATGCCGGCCTATCATCACAGTTCAAAGTTCAATTTCATGAATGCACACTCCCCAATGCCACCCACTACGGGTATTTTCGGAAGTCACTCAGGTTATTGGTCTCAGACGAATCACTCCATGTATCCGAACATTCCAAATCACCACATGACCCACCCTAGTCACATGACCTCACATTTAGGATCATATTACACATGACCAAATAATATAGTCACATTGTTTGGAAAACATTGTGTGTAGTTTTTCAAAGCACGTTCTTTTTGTGCTGAAAAGAGAAAATAGATTTTCTCGTTGGAATTCATCAGCGGGATGAGTTATAAGGTTAGATCATTTCTAGATTTCTGGACCAGTTTCTGTAAGAAGAACCCAAGACGGTGTTTTAGTCTTCCGGAAGATGGCGTTGATCGGTTGTTGTCGTAAATCAGGATTTCAGAAATGTCAGCATCTTTGTAATAGATTTTGATATAGGAAATGCTGTAATGGACTTGCTTACTGTATCGAGCGTACGATTGCTGGCAAGACTTTGGGAATGTTTCGGAAGTCATTTTCAGCCAAAATTTTCTTGGGACATCCATCGGAAGGAAATGTACTTCACAATTGGATTCGCTGATAATTTCTTCCCTCGCGATAAAGTCTGATGCGGTGAAAGAATTCTTGACAGGAACAAAATTGGATTTGGCAAGAGCAAAAGGGAAAAGAAGACAATATTGACTTAGTCGGTTCATGTGACTAGACTTGGGAAGGATTTTGATTGCAATCATGATCTAAGTGCCTTGAATTAGATTTCTAGATAGGACGAGAACATTAAAAGGCGGCAAGTGATGATTGAAGAACTGTATCAGAGCTAAGCTTTTGTGTCGAACCCTTGCTCGATTGGCTCCATCTTTGGTACTAAACGGTCCCTTTGGATTGTGTATTGATTACGAGGCTCTGTTATCGTGACAATAAACTTGTTTTCAAAGACAAGCGTGCATATTAATGAATACTTTTCGCCAATGAACGCTGAGGCAAATATTTAATGATGATAGCCATTATTAGAGGCATCATTCCTTCTCATCCGTCACCTGCAGACTATCGACTTGATTGCTGAAAAGCAGACGACCGTTTCAAGATGGCTTATAAGATTCCCGCCAAAATTGGCAATAATGATGAAATGTAAATATATTCCTAACCCTTAATGTATAAGGCAATGGGTGCTTAATCTTTTGTTATTTAATTCGCGCGTGCGCTGCATGTGCGTTTTTGTAAGGGTTCAAAACATCTGAAGAAATGTATTTTATTGAAAAAAGGCATGCGTTACGCCATATTGAAATGCTATTGGATTTGATTCGAAAAATCAATTATCAATTCTTCATTTCTTTATTTCAGTGCTAGCCAAGAAACACGTTTACTTTCATTTATATTGAAAATTGATTAAAAGTTAATTGAACTAGTTTTGTTGAAATTGGTTGGGAAAATCCTCCAAATCCCGAATAGTTACAAATGCAATAAAAAGAAACGATTTAGACACGTGTCTTGCATAAATTAATTTTTGAAAAGCAAGATTTTTGATAAAAATTATTTTATTTTTTATTTTTATCTACATATTTAAATTATATAA
>CM035814.1:50782177-50787177 GCA_020458035.1 Magallana ariakensis | reverse complement strand
ATCTACGGAAATGATGACGATCACAGGTGAAAAAGAGCCTTTATCTTCAGGTAAAGTACAGCGCTCCAATCCCTGATACAATGATAATCCAAAGACGAGCTCCGCGTAATAAATGTCAAAAAATATTTTGATTACTCTCACTTGCTAAAGTTTTTAACACAGGATGGAGCTGACTGAAGTCTTTGATTTTTACTGTTAATCTAGCTCGCTGATTTCAATACGGCGACCTTTTCTTTGACGCCGACAAAAAAATTATTTTACTTATTTGTTACAGGGGATTTTTTAACGCTAATTATTTGCAAAAATATCAATTTTCTCAGTTAAACAGAAAGCGCTGACTTTGTCTTTACCCGGCAGTAATCTATTCTTGCAAAATTTCCGTTTCAGGCCATATATTATATCGGCTATATGAACGAAATTCCAAATAAAACAATTTACACTATGAAGGTAAAATCAACAAATGAAAATGTAAAACAATATTATGTTGGCATTTTTGCATATGATTTAATTAGCTTATATATTACTGTGAATGGGGTGAAAATGTAAAAAATAAATAAATTTAAAAAAAAAATCATCAGTGAAAATTTGCATGCAAAGTCTTTTCTTCAAAGACACAAAAATGCATAAAACAAAACTCCTGACTCTTGTACTACAATCAAATTCGCACTCAACACTAGTTCACCTTTTTTCACCGCATGACTAACAAAATGTCTATGATAATATGCAGGGCCATAAATTTGAATGGGCTGCAAACGAGATAAAAGGTCTAGCTTGACACCATTGCCAGGAAACATTGCCTTTTTAGCACCGAAACTAAAGTAATGTTTCATTCGTGCAGCATTTATTTCGATAAATCATCTCATAATAGGCATAATGCTACATGAAACCCGATTGATATTCATTGATAAAATATACTTCGTCTCCAGGCTCTTTTAGACTTCATTTTTTGTATAAATGTGAGAAATTTTACTATGTGGAAACATCCCTGCCTAGTTATAATTCACAGCTGTGATCCTTGAAGCGCTGCTGCTAAGGGATAAGTTTTCATATTTAACATTATGTCTGTAGATACACCTCGGAAATCAAAGTGATAAAATTAACGGAAATTTCGTAATAAACAACTTCCAACTCCAATTCCGTTTCGGAATGGATTAGGAAATGTGCTTTTCCCGTGTTTATCAGCCGATTATCGACTCTGTTACCCCTCGGCTTCAGGCCTCGGTCGATATCATTTACATGAGACAGTTAAATAGATAATAGAAACTGCAACCTTTTTCTCACCTGTATGGAGAGGAGTGAAATCCTATCATAGCGTTAATGGCCTCGAATTCAGGTGGCAGCCAAAATCGATGTCTCTCTGTGAATACAAGTGAACAGCTAACATTGCATAGTGGGTCGTTACGTCACTGCTAATGGAAAAGCGGACAACTCACTGTTTGATAAGTAACTTAAAACACGATCAGCGGACACCTGTGTTTTGTCAAACATTGATAATTACCTGTATGACATTTTTTGTTGTCAAAGTATCAAACACCAACTGTCTGTCCAATGGGCTCTTAGACTAGGAATGTCTTCCAGACCATCTATCTCTTACACGCGCTTAAATACTACGTTGTTTTCAAGTCAAGTGTAAAACCAAAACTGTGGTTATTCACTTTTAACAGTATTGTTTGTAAATTGATTTAATTTTAATCAAAACTTGGATGGGATTTCAATGAAGAAGCTACAAAAAAGTATTTTAAACATAACATGTGCCTGCAGCTTACCTCGTTGATCTAGACATTTAATAACACAACTAAAAAAAGAACAATTTTATTCAATAATGAGACTGAGATTTTCTTTGAAGTTATCATATTACACATTTGTCGTCAGATTTTCAACGATTAAAATTAGTTAAATCAGCTGGATAACGTTGTTACTTTTTATCAATTCTAACGCACGATGGTAATTAAAGCTGCTAGGTCCGATTTTATGTCAAATTTGGTGTATGCTTTTCAACGATAGTTATGCTAAGTATATGTATAATAATGAACATTGCAGTAGTTTTCCCGGTCAATAAAGCCAAATTTCAATGAAGAAATTTATGTACAAATTTTATTAACAAAACAAACGACATAAAAAGGGTATCGCGTTATTTCGTCTCATGTTAAAATTCGCTCCTGACGTCGAGACCGGCATGGTTGTATTACGACTTTGACATAGCTGTACATAAATGTCATAATGTTCAGGAAAATTAAAAATAAACCTGTGTATATTTATTTTCGCTAATATATGAAGTTTGCTTTGTTTACAATCGATGCATCATATGCGGGGTGAATAAATCCAAACATTCGGGGGACGAAACCAAATGGTTTCCTTTTCTATGCATTCTCATGATGCATTTTGATTTGTTTTTTCGTTTGCCCAAAAAGAAATAATTTTTATTTACTTTGAATATTTCTAACTTTGAAAGGAGGCCGATTCTGCTGGTGTAAATAGGAGAAAGTCCATAACTTTCTAAGATGAGTGGTTTGTATAGAAAATTATTTGATACTGTAATAACCAAAAAATCGGACCAAGCAGCTTTAAAAAGACATTAGGAGAAGAACTTCTGGACTAAAAAAAGAAACACTGTTAAAACGGTTTCTTGGAATCACAACAGATTTGATTCTTTAATGAAATTATCTGCATTGAAAAAATAGTTACAAGTTTACGAATTCCGGAAATGTGTTTTTGTTTTGGGTTTTGTTGGGGTTGCTCAACGGTTGTTATTGTTTGAGCCATGATTATTGTGTGATATTTTGCTAGACATTCAAGCACAATTAATTTTTTTCTCTCAAATCTCTGACAATATAGGCGGGTATTCACCTTTTGTATGTATTTTATTGACAATGACGCCTTTTTCATGTACGTCAATTGGAAAACCATGGATCACACTAAAATCTTTCTATAAAAGCATTGTGAAAAGTTCGGTCTTTGTACTTACACATCTCTCTTAAGGGTGCATGACCTACGTATTACCAGGAAATGAGAAAAATGTTCATTTTGAAAATTTAATAAATTTAAACGTCGGCGTGATAGTCTAACAATGATGTCATGAACGTGGAATTTCCATCAAAAGGTACTCATTTATCAACGAGCTCGCTAATCATAAACAAAGCAAATATTTAAAATGAATAAAAGCAAGAGTGTTCTAGGTACATTTGTACACTATTGTTTTTGCTCATAAAATTTTTAGCTACATGCATTTGAAATGCATGTATTTGTTAGATTCTTTCTTAGAATAGTATGTCTCGTATTAAAATCAACTGAGCAAAATAAAAAAAAGTTTGAAAGTGTTTTTATTTTTATCTTTTACTATTAAAGATATTGCGCCTCATAAATATTAGGAATTTTATTTTGTATAAAAAAAAAACTTAAGATATTAATTGAATGTCAAAACCTGCTATTGCGGCCGGGTTATCCCGTTCACAAGGTTTACAGAAAAAGAAAACGAAAATGTATCCATTGCTTGACTTCCGGTCCACGCAAAAGTGAATTTTGTTAGTACTGGTATTGAGATTATTTTATTGCAAACACGTGGCATAAATAATGTAGTCTTTGTTACTAGTTTTCAGAGCCTTTGATTTGGTGGGATCGATATCTATATTGGTCCAGTGAAACATTGAATATGACTTAAGTCGAGGTTATAAGCGACACTTGAACCCTCGGCATGTGGCTAAATGAATTTATGATTGATAGTTTCTTTTGTTACTCTGCAACATGCCTGCTTCAATTCTAGAAAGAAGATGGTGAGATATTGTTTAATCTTTCACGCTAACAATCGTGGGAATTGTAATATATGTGGAATTCACAGGGAAGTTTTGCTTGTAATTTTTTTTAAAGATATCGACAATAAAATCTAAAGCAACTTCATAAGCTCTGTTTCCGCATACGAAAACACGTTAATTACATGCCCTTCTGCGTTCTATTAGTATCAGTAGCTTATGCTCGAGTCTTCCTTGCGTCACTTTATAACCGAAAAATGCCTCGAGTAATAAGACCACATCTTCCCAAGTCAAGGATTTCTGACCCGCTTCGCATTTCAAAAAGAGAAGCGAAGCGGATTAGGGAAGATGTACATGTAAGAATAACATAATTATATGCCTTGTTTTCCAGTTTTGGTACAGGTTAGACAATAACAAATTTTACTTTCAGCAGGTACAAATGAAGGAAGTTTCTGCATACAACGATTAGATCAGCTGATACCAAAGGGGCCAAGCCCGTTTTGACATTATATAATTTCAATTTATCGTTACATTGAAATTAAGGCCAAAAGCGGGCTTGGCTCCATGCAGTGGGTGTTAGTGAACACCTGTAAGTAATAAATATTCTGACCCTATTAGTCATCAAATCACGTATTATTTAACACATTTAAGACAGTATCATTACCAGGTATTATAACATGTTTTAATAAGTGAGATGTGCTACTTTGAGATATTAAAACAAACTGTAAACCACATGGTCATGCGTTTAGACGTTTACCATTTGTGTTTGAGGTGAACATATGAACGATGTTACGTTAACTTGGTTAAGGAAATGTTAAGGATTATAAAGAAAAAACTTTTGGCTGTACAGAAATTAGAATAAAATGCATGTAAATTACTAAGTTATATGTACAATTACTCATCTCCAAACTTCGGAGTTTATACGACTAACAATGACACGCAAGTACAGTACAGGAATGAACAGCAATACATGAAGCTAAAGAATTTATATGAGTATACACTGGATGAGGCATTTTGGAGCCGATTTTGGAGCTAACATTTTCAAGCCAGTTTATACTTGTTTTGAATTTTGTAGACGTAATATACGAAATGATTCAATTTTTGAAGCAAGCTATTGTGACTTCAGCAAATAAGTTTTTTAATTGATTATAGTAAAAACCTTTTTTACTTCGGCACTTGATGACGGAGAAATGAATGCAATAGGCACATGACTTATATAGGAACTGAAAATAAATTTAAAATGAATAAAAAATT